>CM046840.1:34893743-35001243 GCA_025618425.1 Heliocidaris tuberculata
ACGTAACAATGCTTTCAAAAAAGCCCCCAAGTTCTATGATCTTGTTATATTTCGTGGTTCATGTCCTCATTTCCACTAGTATGATTATCATGTCACATCAGTAAAAGCCTGAACCATGAAGAATACTCTCCTTCATTTTTACGGAAACGGGAATATTAAGGTAAGAACTCCACATAATTTGAAAAAAGATACAGATGCGTATTATAGCTATTAGATTTTTCTAACTAAAAATGTTAGCTCTACCTACATGATTATATTTATACAGGGGCGGCGGTTTTCTTGTCATGGGCGGTGTCCTGACAAATGGTTTCTAGAGTAGATTTGATATTTTGACCTAATTTACCTTGTGGATTGGTGACGGTCATTCATTTACTTCGTCAAGGACACCAAATTTTCCTGAGGATTTTTATAAAAAATATTTTTTTTTTATTTTTTCATTTACTCATTTATTTATTCATTTATTCATTTTTATTTATTTATAGATTATTGATTAATGTTGTAATAAATCATCAGCACTAGCATTTGTGACCGTATAACTCTATATATATATATATATATATATATATATATGACGGGCAGTAATACATGAGTAAACATAAATTACAAGTCTAAAATTCTAATACACATTATTAAACCCTTTGACTACTGAGTTCCCTCTTAACCCATTGACTACTGAATTCTTTCATTCCCGTAGGTTTAATACAGGGACCACCTTGTTCCCGTAGGAAATGGTTTAAGACTTAATACAGAAGTCACCTGGTTCCAGTGAGCAATGAGTTAATCACAAAATATTAAAGGTGATATTAGGATTCATAAAAACAGAATGTATCAAAATAAACCAAAATGCGCTAGGCGGCTTTATATTAGTGACGGTAGCACATATAAATCGCACGTTCAATAACGTGAGGCTTGCTTAGATATCATAGAACATCCCTTCTCCTCAAGTCTTTACTCTCCCTCATTGATAAGGAGATAAGTGAAAATTAAAAAAAAGAAGACTTGCAAATAAACAGTTAATTATGATGGAGAAACTATATTATCCTAAATGTGACAATGGGTTTTGAACATATAAACAAATATAAATACAGCCAAAGCATATCAACATTTTAAACAAAAAATATACACCTCAAAATACATTCTACATTTATAGATATTGAGGCTTTTACATACATAGGGCCTATACAAGTATACGTGGATAGCTTTTTAGGGACTTTGTTACATGTGCCAAGCTAATCTCATTTTGCACTTGGCTTTTTCAACAATATTTTTTTTTTTTTTTTTTTTTTTTTTGCTCCTTGAATTTGGCGACCACAAGTTCGGCGACCAATTAAAAGGACAAAGCAGGAAAAAAAAAACCGTTGGAAAATAGGAAACAGGAATGAAACTTGTAGAATATGTGCTTATATTGTTCCACTTGCATCAAAAGATAGATGTATCAAAAGTTTTGATGTTCCGTCCATGAATTCGAATGGATCTGTTTTTACAGACATCGCACCAGTGATTTACGTCCTGGATAAGTATGTATATTATTTTTCTCCTACTTGTTTGATATTCCACTTTTAAAAACAGAATAAAACCTTTATGGCAGCCTAGCATCTTTATAGTATTTTGCTATTTATTTTCAAAGTTCAAAGAAATCTGACGAAAAGCGTAGGAGACCTTTAATACATAACGTTATATAATCCAACTATAAATGGGCTGTAATCATAATTTGTTTATAATGATTTTTTTCAATTCGATTCCTTTAGAATAACGACAAGCTCAATCTTGAAATTTACGGACAAGTTTGAAACATTCTTTTTCGTTCATATTGTTTTCATGTTCTTTTCACTTCTGCAGGAAAATTGAGGCATATCGATATAGATACATGAGTCCAGCACCTTGATGACGACATAACACTTTGCTTGAACAGATTTAACTTAACTCACTTCTGTCCTACTATCTTTGACGGCCACACTGACATGACTGATCAAGATGTCAAGATTGTTTAGCAAAAGTTCATTGAAATATTCCTTCATTGCAATTCTGATCATCATAGCATGTGTTTTCATTCTACATAGTCCAATCTACAAATTCAATGATAAGCCAAAGCGGTGGGAAAAGGAATGGGTCGAAAAGAAATCAAAACAAAAATCGTCCGGTCCTAAAAACAAGGATTTAACAGCGAAAAGGCCTTCAGGTATTGATTTAGGTTCATTGAAAGTTCCTTCCGTATTTCTAAAATTTGGACACGTCAAGACTAAGTCTGAATCTGACTCTAAATCTAATGCCCTTGACAAATACGTTTATGGAGATTGCTACCGTTATCATTCAAATGGCATGGAACTGTTACCGAAGGCAACTTTGATAAAGAATCACTGCAAGAAACGACTTCCAAAAGCAGTTATTATTGGTTCCAAAAAGTGTGGCACGATGACTCTTCAGCAATATCTACAACTGCACATCTCGATTACTATTTATGGTGAGGTTCTGTTTCCTCAAGGTACAGATTTTACGGCAATGGACGTCGCAAAATGGAAGAATGAAATGCGCTTTTCAGGCCCGCGCACGTTGCCCATGGTTGAAAGTTCTGGTTACCTTCGATCAAGCGTTGAATCCAAGCGACGTTTGAAGTCTTTCCTGGATGATGACTTGAAGATCATCGTCATCATCCGAGACCCCGTGACTCGTGCAGTCTCTGACTATGTCCACAAGCTCACTGTTGTCTTTGGGGACAGCTTTCAACGATTACCACGCCTATACAACACCTCATTTTCCATCGAGTACCGCGGTGATGATCTGCATGAGACCTTCAGGAATACTGTAATCAACTCACAAACGGGTAAAGTTATAAAGAAACAAGAAATAGTTGCAAATGGACGGTATATTACATATCTTCGTGGTCTGATGGAGGTCTTTAATCGTGACCAATTACTTATACTAGACGGCCAGGCTTTTATCGGAGACCCTCTCCCAATTCTACAACATGTCGAGAAATTTCTTGGGATCCCGAAGTTCTACAAGAGAGACCACTTCAGGAAAAATCCGCAGACAGGGTTCTATTGCGCACATGTTCCTGAGCGTCCACACATTGGCTGCGCTAACCCCAGAATCAAGGGTCGCCCACATCCTGCTGTTGATGATGAAACAATAAAAATACTTCGCGATTATTACCGTCCATTCAATCTGGAGCTAGCAAAGGAATTCAATCTTGACTTTCCTTGGTTGTTTCAGTGAAATGTGAAAATTATGCTGGCTATATGGTGGTGGATCCAGTGTCCGAACACTTTTCAGAAAATCAACGATCATAGCAAATAAAATATCAAACTTACATAATGAATGCTCAAAGTCCTACAGAAAAAGAAGTTGATGGAATTTCAAAAAGACAACGTAGATTTAATACGATATTCCCTTCCGATTGAACCCCTTCCCAACGACGCGGCGTTTTGGTCACTTGAAAAAGGTACTGTATTTCCGAACGTGTGAAACCTATGGGGGAAAAGACACAACCTTTGTTTCAATAGTGGTTTTCATACGCGTGGGATCACGCGTATGAAAACCCATTTTAGGCGCTTTACTGTACACGTATGGTAATACAATCTGTTCGGAATTACAATCCTTGACTATATAATATAAATGAATCCTTCTTCTCACAATCAGTGCTATGTTCTCAAAGGCCCGAATTCACAGTACAGGTTTAAACCTCCGTAAGCGTACTAAAATAAGCGTAAGTAAGCGCACATTACCATGCGCGCGCGCTTAGAGAAAATATATGATTAGATCGGATTCCGTGTGCACGTACGCTTAAAAAAACCCAGGAGGAGGGGTAACCATGGTTTAAACCAGGTTTAAACCAAACCACCTTTGTGAATTCGGGCCAATGGGTCTGTGTAAGTGGCTACAGGTCTATATGTCCTCTAGAATTGTGGTCTCATGAACACTCTTCTCTTCTCTTCTTAGCAACAAAGGCTAGCCAGGGGTTACATACCCCATGTTACTAGGTGACCCTGTGATTTAGTGTGCCCCCCCCCCCTCTCCCCATGTTCAACAAGTCTGGCTGCGTCAGTGGTTAGCAATAAGTTTGCGAAATCATCTGTCTCTTGGACCTTCAGTCTCCCAAAGTTTTAGTCTCTCAAACCTCAAACCTGTGTATGAACAAGAACACAAATATTTCTCTTTCAAACAGGGAGGTATTGTTTTTGTTCATTTAAACAAAATAAAAAACATTAATGAGTAATGTTAAAGTCACGTTGGACATGTAATGTATATCTGGGTGCTTTTTTTTCCTTAAGGTTCATTTGTACATTATCTGTCGAATTCGTTAATAAAAAAATCATTCATTTGCAGTTATTTATCAATTTATTTATCAATTTATCAATTATTTGGGGTTTAAAATAATAGTATTCTAATTATTTTAAGAACTCTTCTTTGCAGTTACTATAACTCTGAAATACCTTAAAATTTTTTGTTACAAATCCGATATAAATGGTGCTGGCAAATCTATCACAAAAACAACAATTTTGCCATTAGGATGAAAAAGGTTCTTAGGATTTCGCTCCATAGATTGATAGATTTGTATTTTAGTATGGCTTGCAAGGTCTCATCAAATATCCAATGGCTTAATTTGCTTTAGTATATTTGGCGCCATCTACAGTTATATCATGTAAGCGAAAAGGGTGCATATATTTGTGATTGTGTATGCGTAGGGGAGGGCTGGAGAGGGATTTTGAAAAATCAGGTTCCGATCGACTTGCAATGATGTTCAGAAACTGGTCTTGGTATATAATCTTTCTAAAAACAAAGAGAGAAAGAGAATGGATTTTCACTTCCCGGTGAATTACGTTAGTGATGACTTGTTAAGGGCTGAGTATCGAGTGATCTCTAAAAAGAAAATAGTGAATTTTCACTCTATTTTCACTCCCCCGGGAGTGACGTCAGAGACCATCCGATTTTTTTAGAGTATTTTCATCAATATGTTCCCATTGTCAATACCGAACCTTTGGATTTAATGCTTGAAATATTCGTTTTAGCGAACTCTATTCTATTTTCGAATTAAATCTAATATAAGAAAGTGTGTCCGCATATTGAACCCCAAATATCGAGCACACCCCACCCCATTCAATCTATTTTCTTAATTTCATTCTATTTAGACCCATTATTTCCACATCCATTTATTTTTGTATCATTTTATCTTTATATCCAAAGCCTAAAAATGTTTATTCATTTTACTAACTATATATCTACACAGTATATCGTTTTTCCTTTGAGACTATTATATGCCAGTATACTAAGTTTTGTATAACATATTTTCGCATAGTACTTTGTTCCTTTCTCCTCCTTAATATCACTTTGTTTTTGTTTTAGTTTGTGGTTGAAGGGTTCGAAGTCTTATAAGGTCGACCGAATCACGAAGTGCAAATAAAAACACTGTTTATAGTCGCTACGACGACGTGATAAAATCGATTGCACTGGGCAAATAAATCGATAATTTCAATCGCAGCATGTCCGTGAAAGGAAGTAAAGAGGCTGAAAGTGTTTGCAATATTCATATTTAATTTTTGTCCATTTCAAGTTATGCAAGGCCCTTTATTGCAATAATACTTTTCTGTACAGGGTAGATATGCCACTCTTTAAATGTTAATGTAGGTTGATAATGGCAGACATTAACAGGCATATTCATTGGGTCTTCAATCGATAAAGCATTTGTGAATTGGAAGTGCTTCCTGGATGTTGTTAAGTTTTAGTTGCTTATGTACAAGATGATGAGCGATTCGATTTTTTTTTTTGTTGCTACCTAGAAAAGTAATATAGTAATTAAATGACATGCATTGTTACGTAATTACTATACTTTCATGATTTCCAAGACATTGATGGCTGCCCTGAGACGGTGGCGTATCCAGAATTGATAAACATGAGGGGGAGGGGGGACCTCTCCGGACCCTTTCCCCATCCGGAGAGGTCCCCCCTCCCCCTCCCCCTCATGTTTATCAATTCTGGATACGCCACCGTCTCAGGGCAGCCATCGATGTCTTGGAAATCATGAAAGTATTGTAATTACGTAACAATGCATGTCATTTAATTACTATATTACTTTTCTAGGTAGCGTTTGGAGAAATGGGGGGGGGGCATTTGGTCGTTTTTTTCTTCATAGTTTGTATACAGGAACTTCATATCTTCGTATTTGTAATCTGCTCGAAGATTTAATCTCTTATCCTTTGGATCAGGCTCATGGGAATAAAGTAGATACATGAATACAATGTATTAAATAGGAAACAGATCATTATGCACTTTTTAGAATGTTATATCCTCTGGAGAAATCTGAATCGTCGATTGGACGGTAGAGAAGAAGACAAAACAGCGTTAGAAGGAAAATCGATCCTTTGACTTATCGTTCATCTGGACATCCTTTAAAACTTAATGCCTTTATAATTGTATATCATATATGATGTGTGTAATGTAAAATGCTTCTATTGTATACTTACGTTTATTCATCACTGTACACTGTGTGCAACCCACTGAAGATGCTACCCTGTTGAAATTAAAAAAAAAAAAACACACACTAAAAATGAATAAAAAAACAAATAAACAAGCAACATCCACCATCATTTTTCATATCACTTCCTTTTAAAGGATGATCAGCTTTGTGATTGTTGACACTGCATTCTGTCGTATATAGTGTTTTGTTTTCAGTGGCCCCTTTCTCCCTCCCTCCCTCTTCATCCTCCTCTCTCTCTCTCTCCCTCTCTCTCCCTCCTTCGGTCCCCTCCCCCCCCCCCCCTCCCTCTCTCTCTCTCTCTTTCTCTCTCTCTCTCTCTCTTTCCCTTTCTCTCCCTCCCTGAGGTACTGATGGGCATTAGGAGAAATGTTCGATGATAAACCATTCATCTTGTATCTTGTATAGGAATGCATGAGGCACATAAGCGAGCTGATGGAATGCTTTTTATGAAATCTCTGATACTTGAGAGACATTTAGATGAATATTCACCGACATGAAATTGAAGTCTTATTATCTTCATCACATATTGGAGCTCTCACATAACACTAAAACTCCCCGTCCATCTCATCCATGTCTCCTTTAACATGTTTAAGTGCAACTAAGGATAAGTTCAAATCGCCTGGATGTCTGGACCCACTTTCCTTATGAACTATCTGCATTCCACAGTGCGTATATCTGACAACTAGCATAGAAAAAGGGTATATCATATGAGTCGCAATAGCTTTCATTTGTTTTTGTAACACCTAAGCCAACAATTTGTTTTACTTGAAGCCGAATTACTTAACCCTGATTTATCTTGTCTGCAAGAACGTTATTTTCATCGCAAGTATGAACCTCCTGACATTTCATTCAAAACCGCTAAAGTAAAAGAAAATAACATGACTGCGTATGAGACTATGCCCAAGGGATATACATGTATAATACAGCGATATCATCAAAACAACATTTGCATGAGTTATTACAATAATTTATGTTCTTGGTCTTGTTTTTCTTAAAAATAAAATGAATGAAGAAATCGTATCGAATACTCGCTTGACGTCACTCGACAATATACATGACATAGCTACAAATTTTCACCACTGACACCATTCTCAGCACTTCTCTCCCCATTCAAAACAAACACTTTCTCAATGATAAGCTGTTTTCCTACATTCCCGAAGATATCATGGGCCCTTCATTTGCAGATAATTCGTAATTCAAACAAATCTATTCAGTTGCATATCATGATAAATACCCCACATTAGATTAATTTAGTGGTGAAAGTAATGGAGCCTGGGGAAGCTTACCCCATCCCCCTCCCCGGTCAAATGTCGAAAAGAGAGAGAGAGCGCAAATGAGTAAAACAATGAAAGGAGAAAGGTAGCATGAAAAGAAGAGGATACATCGTGCTCCCACAATGTCCCACACCACCCCGTCACTCGACGACATTGTTCTCTCATTTTATTTACATAGAAGTTGCCCCCCCCCCCCCCCACGACGCTGGTGCCCCTTCAATGACTGGACCCATGCTACGCCACTGGATTATTTCACATCTCTATTGCTTACGTGGTACATACTCGTACAGTGATATGCAGACATATGAAGAAAAAAATGTTCAAATATGTATCACTGATTTTTTTTTTCTTTAATAATAAGCCAATTCGCAATTACAATTTGCGGATGTGCGGATAAAGGTCATTTGTACCGAGTACAATTGACTTTTATAGAACATGGGATGACTGCTGAAATTCTCACTTTTCGTGGTCCGTGAATTCGCCCCACCAAATTTCACCTTGTAAATGTTATTAAAAATACAAAAACACTAATGGCATATGTTGCCATTTGCAAAAAGTGCAACTTTGTTCAAAAATGATTATTTTGTAGCAAATTAACTGAGTTCCAAATCTTCTTGACCACATGGATTTCAGCCACAGAGTTTAGCACAGCATTCCCACCACATGGTATGTGCTGTGTGTGTGTCTATGAGAGTTTGTGTGCTGTGTGTTTGTGTGTACTATGTGTATGGTGTATAGGGAAGTGTCAGGCTCTTTCACTAACTTTGACCTGGCTCTAGAACAGCATGGCATGGCCAGTGCAAGCTGCATGATAAAACCTTTGTTTTTTATCTTTTGATTTATTTAGATTGGGGAGCTTAAGTTTATTATAAAACAGAGGAGGGAAGAGAAAGGATTGAGCCTTTTATGAGGGGAAAAGTGAAAAATTGTTTGTCAACAGCTGTATTTTAGTGGCCAATATCAAAGACAATGCAGATAGTGTAGTCTGCTGCGGATAATGTAGTCTGCTACCTATTGTGAACACACAGAGTAACTGCAATAGCAAGTAGTATTGTAAAGGATGAGGTAGTTTGCACTGTGTCGTGTTTAGTCAAGGGAAGATTCACAGCAAAGAATTCTTGTGCCTTATCGCTCATGAATAGGAAAATCTGCTACACATTAATTCAATCAGTGAAGAAAAAGTGAGAGTTGACGCCTCTGATATTCACACGAGATGAAAGAAACAAACAGCTTCATGTTACTCAGAAGTGACAGATATGAGAAGTGAATGAGTTCAATTCTTTGGCAGTCATAAAGGCCAATTAAGGCAAAATACGGAAAACTGTTAAACAAGTTTAATGTGGACATTTGAAACATGAAACTCCTCTAAAATTCATTTTCCTAATCATGAGATGTGAGATGTTATTTTTCTGTGATGGCACAGAATGCAAGATTGTGCCTCATGTTGAGGACATCACATGCACACTGCTCGCAGCAGACACTTTGAGATTCAGCACTCTAAATTACCTGAGATAGATTTTGGTAGTTTGCATGGATTTACATACATAAGCACTGATATTACAATTTATACATTTTATTTCTTGGAAATATTCATATATGGGTTATGCAATTACAAATACTTCTTTAAAGACCTACTAATTTTTCAACTGCTATAGACTGAGTTTTATCCATTACAGAGTGGATTTTGCATGAATTTGCATAACTGGAATTTAACTATATCATGGTTTGGAAATTTCCTACTTGGCAACAATCACAGGCCTATAAACATTGCATTTTGCGCCAAAAGTAGCTTTCATATGTCTTGATCTGATACAGGAATTTTCAGTTGAGTAGCCACAATAACAGATTTGCATATTGATGCAGATTTGCATAATTAAGCGTCAATTTCACATAATTGAGAATCACTGTCATAAAATAATTACAGATTTTTTATGGCTTGGAAAATTCGCATTCAGATTCTGCATTCCAAATGATCCTTAAATACCATCTTTTGATTGAGAGCATACTGATCTTTGTGAATTATGGGATAAACAATATATTTTGCATAAATTTGCATAATTAGGCAACATTACAGTGGTAAATTGCCACTTCCAAGCTTCGCAACATTCATATTTAGATTAAGCACCTAAAGTTTAATCAAAATATCAGTATTCATGCAGTTTAATATAAACATTTGTCAGTCTAAAAGAGCCAAAATAATGGATTTGCATACAAATGAATAATTTGTATAATTAGGCATCAATATTTCATAATTAGGAATCAGTGTCATAGAATATTAACACATTCACATTCAGATTATACAGTCCAAATAATCCTTGGATATATCTTTACTGAGAACACACCGGTGTTTGTGAATTATTTTAAAAGTAATGAATACTGCATAAATTTGCATAATTAGGCCACATTACAGTGATTAATTGCCATTTCCAAGATTTACAACATTCATATTTAGAGCAAGCACCCAAAGTTACCCTGAAATATCACCTTTCATGTGATTTGATATTAGCATTATTAGTTAAATAGCCCCCCAAATGGATTTCCATATTGACGCCTGATTTGCATAATTAGGCATCAATGTTACCAAAAAATATACATATATGGTTAAGAAATATTCACATTCAGATGATGCAGTCCAGATTAGCCTGAAATACTATTTTTTTTTAATTAATGATACCAGTGTTTTGTGTATTATAGTTAAACAATGAATTATGCATAAATTTGCATAATTAGACCTCATTAGAGTGATAACGTGCAAGTTTCAGGCTTGGCAACATTCATATTTGAATTCAGCACAAAAAAGTACCTTTGTCCCAAACTTTTCAGATGGGGCGAACAAGTGGACCACGAAAATGAAAAACGGAGCCTCTTTTTCCATGTCATCCCATGGTCTATTATACGTTTTCTTAGTGTGCATACCTTCTTCTTCTTCTTTGGACGAACTTGAGATAAGCAGAGGTGAAATATATACCGTCACTTAACTGTAGTCACAATAACCTTTACCACTGTTAATTTTCTTTATTATTTCTATCTATATACAGTGCGTTCCAGAAAAAAGTTAACAGTTGGAAAATTGTTATACCTGTCGATAGCTTAGGGTCTCTTCTATCATATGACACCAAAATATCAACCAATGTTCTCCGCTTGAGTGAACAAAAGCTAATTTTGTGAAAGGATACATGATCCAGACTTGACAAGAATTGATATTGGCTCTGGCTGGTATCAGCCAAGCTGAGTCATGAAAAGGCTTAGAAATGTCCATATTCTGGTCAATAAAAGGCAATTTTAACATTACAGGCTTTGTTTTATGTATTTCTTTACACATCCCATCATTGCCCTATGCCTGAGTGAGTAATTAATTACTTTGTTGAGAGTTTCAAAATGTTACTTTTGGTGAGTCTTTTAATATCACCTGGCTTGTTCACTCAACCAGGGGCGGATCCAGGATTTCGTATAAGGGGGGGGGCACACAAATGGAGGATTGTCAACTTTGAGAAACTGCTTGGAGGAAGACCCATATTTTTTTGCTCTCACCAGCCCTCCAAATGTCGCTCAGTGGGAGGGGGGGGGGGGGGGTGGCGACCAAAAAAAAAAAAATTCGCCAGCCCTCCAAAAGTCGCTCAGTGGGGAGGGGGGGGGGGCGGTTATGGGGTCCAGTTCCCCTCCATAATTCTCTGACAAGCAAAAAAAAAGGTTTCCTGTTCTAAAAGGGGGGGGGGGGCACAATGCATTGTTTTCTTTCAAAAAGGGGAGGGGGGCACGGGCCGGGATTGCCCCCCCCCCTAAATCCGCCACTGCACTCAACCATAAATTTTTGATGGGATATATCAGGACATACAGTGAACAAAGTCTGTTCTTTCGTAAATTGTCTTTTAATGATCAGAATATAACATTTTAAAGTCTTTTCATGACTCTCAACTTTGCTGATACCAGCAAGAACATAAAAAACATTTGTGAAGTATGGAACAAAGACGCAAGAGAGCACAGCAACCGAGTGTCGGAGCTTCTTTCAAATATTGAACACTGGAAAACGTTAATTAAGATATTCCTTTATTCGGAGCGCAGAATTAACCAAAAAAAAAAAAAAACGCATTCGAGAAAATCTAGCAAGGTAAACGAAAGTGGGGGGGGGGGGGGGGGGGGGGTTCGAACTTCGAAAAATGCTACTTTATGCACTTTATCCTATATTGGGGATCAGAATTTAACAAGACCCAGATGAAACTTATATGCTCTCGAGCAAAGAAAAAGGTGTTAGAAAATTTCGAATTTTGAACTACATCCTATATGGGGGAGGGGAGGGGGTGAATTTTAGCATTTTAGCATTTTCACATCTATAAAACACAAATTCTTATTTACATTGGATTTGGGGAGCATAATCATTACGGACCATAATTTTTCTTTCTTTTCCCCCTTTCTCTTTCTTTCTTTTGCTTTTTGCGCCCTCCTCAAGTGCCACCCGGGGCACGTGCCCCCTCTGCCCCCATAGATACGCCACTGAGGAGGTTCCACAATTCCACAAGTCAACTTAATGAAAGCAGGAAATCATATACATATATAAACTGGTCACAGAAAGTATGAGAAAAACCCAATATTTTTTCAAAGTTGTAAAATGCCTTAAGTTTTAACAACACTCCACAAATTTGCTAGCCCATGATTACCTTTGCGACTTGTTTTTCATTTGTTTTGTCCAGAAAATTAATTATACCTGCTAATCGAAATCAAAGGGGTAAATCATAATCTAGGTATATCTAGGTTTGTAATTATATATATATATATATATATATATATATATATATAAATAACAATTGTAAGGAAATAACATATACAACAGCTTTGGCAACTCTCGTGGAAATAATTATAATTGTGAGAATTGTGCAAAAATTTCAAAAAGGGAGGACAGATTTGGGGAACTTCGATTCCAGCTACGTAACCATTTTTCTCTCATTTTCATTTCTCACATATATATATACATCTTTGAGAGAACACTTTAACTGGATCAAACTTTAAATTTATGAAACTTTAAGAAGAAAATATGAACCGGCTCTCCGCGAAAGTTAAAGTGATTTCTTGAATGGCAAGTGATATCTCCGTGATCTTTAATGGAGGCAATGTCCGGAGAAAGTCCACATTTCAAGTTCACATCTAGTTTTCTCCATTAAAAGGCTTGAGTGGTGATACATTACATGCTTATCGTATTCTCTGGTTACTCTCCGATGTTATCAAGAGATACATTCCTAGAACCAAATATTGTGACTTGACCACGTTGTCGCTAAACAAGTTATGCAGTTACATGCTCATTGTTATGTTTTAGCTTTTGTCGCGCCGTACGAAGTGAACTTTAAAGTGCTACAGGCGTCTCCCTGTCGTCTCTGCTGCGGTCAAGAGAGCCTATTCTACAGGCTCAAGATATGCCTGATTAAGAAGCAAATCATTGGTATACTGTGGTATAATGGTAAAGGTTCTTGACTCTCAAATAAGAGGTCCCGGATTCGATCCTCGCTTGGTGCTTATATTCTTGGACAAGGTGTTTTTGCCCACATTTGTCCCTCTCGACGCAGGTGTAAATGGGTACTTGGCAATGCTGGGGTAATAATGATTGCAGGGCCTGCATGCAAGAAGAGCAGTATTTATACTGATGTGGTTACCCTGGGTAAATAAAACCAAATTTTTCTTCTTATTATTATTATCATCATCAGCATTATTATTATTATTATTATTATTATTATTATTATTATTATTATTATTATCATTATTATTATTATCATTATTATTATTATTATCATTATTATCAGTATTATTATTATTATCATTATTATTATTATCATTATTATTATCATCATCATCATTATTATTATTATTATTATTATTATTATTATTATCATTATTATTATTATTATTATTATTATTATTATTATTATTATTATTATTATTATCATTATTATTATTATTACTATCATGATTATAATTATTATTATTATTATTATTATCATTATTAATATTATTATTATTATTATTATTATCATTATTATTATTTCATCTCAAATTTGCGAAATTTTGAAATGCTTGAATTAACAATACGGTATGGAACAAACATTATTTCCTCTGGTGCGAAGTTATATGAAAAGTGGAGGTTGGGAGAGTGCCAGCGAGACATCCCCACCCATTCCCAACTTTTCTAGTCATTACAGTTTGGGACCGTTTCTTATTCTGGTCTGCAATGTAAAGCAATTTTGTGCTTACAGGCATTTCTAGGTGAATGTAGGTTGACAGCCCTTTCCGAAATGTCTGTTCCTTCATATTCTACAGGGAAGGAAAGAGGGAGGAAAGTGATGAACGAGATATTAAGAAGAGATGAAAAATATGAAACAATGGAAAGGATGGGACTTGAGGGACAGGAGTGTCATGTAAAAATATAAAAAGACAAGATGATGAATGGCCCGCTCAAAAGAAGAAAAGGTCATCATCGATACTAGACGGACGGAGGCAAAGCTGGTTCTATCAGCAAACTTCCATTAGTGACGTATGAAGAGTGACCAAATATTCTACACTCACCTCCTCCTTCTTCCATTCCTTTTCAATTGATGACGTCATTCCAAGAAGGCTGAACATACTGTAAAGGTTCTCCGTCTGTAGTAGCGGTGTGGAGCTTCTTGTAGCGAGTATTCATTATTCTCCCAATCTCTCTAACTCTCTCTCTCTCTCTCTCTCTCTCTCTCTCTCTCTGTCTCCCTGTAATCAAACAATTTTAGGTTTTAGTATATAAATATCAGATTACATGGATTCCACTTCAAAGTGCAGATTCCACAATGCCTAAAAGTTATGATGATAATGTAGTTTGGAGGAAGCATTTCTGATTGAAAATATTTTACCGTTAAAGAAAGTCTTCAGTACATTTAAAAGATTCACCTGACTTTGTTTTGGGTATCTAAGCAATAATTCCCATATGAGGGGAATTGAGATGAAATATAGATGTCCATACGATGTGATATCTTACTCCATGTTTCTTAGCACACCGCACAGTTTTCTCCGTGTTCCTTATACGATGTAAGATTTTTCGGTGTGCTTAGTAATGCGACATGAGTTCTGACAGCGTATGGACGGCAAACGTGATTCATATCCATTTTAATTCGAAAACAAAACAGTAATACTATCGATTAGATCATCCGTAGAAGCTATAAGTGTCTTCTTTGTTTATGTGATCCAAAGTCAGAGGAATCATGTAAAACATCGATCCCGAAAGTTCAGTTGAAGGGGAACAGGGAATTAGAAGGTAAAGGGCGAGACAGGGAGAATGCGTGAAAAATGAGGGAGAAAATCCTTTTAAAAGCTTTGTGAAGCTGTATTGCAACAACATGGAGAAAGTTTGACCAAGGTGATACAAAAAGTCGGAAGGCTACTCCATGACATCTACACTGGTGACAAAAAGAAACTCGATGGCTGCTTTCAAAATTGTTTTTGCCATAAATGTCCTAATTAATTGTTATGGTATAGGTATAGGATCACTGGTAAAATAATAATGCATATGGAATGCAAAAAGAATTCTTAATCCATGTTTGCGCCTTTGAATGTTCTTAACAGGAATATGGCGCCATACAAATGCTGTGAATCATCATCATCATCATCATCATCATCATCATCATCATCATCATCATCATCATGTTTCCGATTTGTGATCTTATTCAAGCTCTTGACTTTCATTTGCGCTTAAATCATTTTCCCCACTGATCCATGAACGTCAAAAAATACGAATGATTCTTTTGTTTTCGGAACCAACGTTTTTTATTTGCTCTTGTTCTGAAATGTTTATTTCCGTGATTACAAAAATAAAACCTCATTTTCTAATAATCATGTCCTCTTCAGTCTTCTTGCAAATGAATTTGAAAACTTAAGCGTAATGGAACTATAAACCTGTCTTCATTTCTTCATTTAATTTGTAAAACTGTTTTTAAAAATAATAGAGATTGGGGGAACGAGATCACTCTCCTAGGGGCGTCACTAGACCATTTTGAATGGGGGAGGGGTGTCAGACCAAGTATGCCGACAGCTAAGTATACTATTTTCCACCAACAAATACAAAAAGACCCCCTAAATTTACAAATTTTCCGGCAAGGTTCTGAAAATTCCAAGGTTGCCAATAGAAAATTTCGAAGGGGATGTCACATCTCAATCTTCCTCCCCCCCCCCCCCCCCCCCCTCTAGTGACGTACGACCCTACACTCTCCCACATAGGAAGGACTTCGATCGATTAGACATGTATGAGAAACTGACCCTCAATATATATATATATATATATATATATATATATATATAATATATATTATATAAAGTGCGAGAAATCAATTGAATTGAATAAGTGAAATAATTTGCGTATATAGCTAAATTCATTGTTCCTCCTGACTGACTTCCTTTTGTGGAAATAACTGCAGGGTTTACAAAAACTGTCTCCGCCGGGAGTCGAACTAGGGTCTTTGGCACTGTACGCCAAACGCCTTAACCACTAGACCACGGAGGCGGGTTGAGTGGTATTCGGCTACACCAGGTACAAACACCGACAGGCAGCCCTTGCAACCCCTTCGCAGTTAATTTATTCCTTTTCTTTGAGGGACAGGGAATATACATTCCGATGTAAATGTCAGCCATCATTTTGTGTTTTTATACAGTCCTGATGAAGATCATTGATCGAAAGCTTGACAAATAAAGGACAATAAAAGCTACGTCCGTCTCATAGTGACATTTCTTTCATTATATATATTATATAATTGTAAGGAAATAATACATTTTCATTTTCATTTTCATTTCTCATATTTATATATATATTTGCTTTTCTGTTCACGAAAGCTCTTTTTGGTAGAGGAGTAGTAAAAGTGGATTTTCCTTTTTTATGTATTCTATTTTAGTTGTGTGTTTTTTTTCCAAAGCTCTTTCTGATTTTTCAAGAGCTCATTTGGAACTTGCCAGAGCTAAATCGCTTACACCTCCCGTGATTTCTTATTTCGCTGTTCCAATTAGATGCTCTAGTTATTTTTCGTTTGAGACACCTTGTACAATCATGTAGTTATGATGACGCGTGTATTATCACTAAAGCAGCTGGAGGAGTCGGCATCGACGACCAAGCAAATAATGAATTGATATTTTGATCAGGAAGTGTCAACAACCGCTTCCATTTTCCATCGCTCATCGTAAACATGCCAAATAGACTTGAACCTAAAAGCTAAATGGCTAGAAAGTGCAACTGAACACTTAACATGCGGGTATATAGGGTGTAACGAGGCATCGGCTTTTGAAAGGGGACTATGAAGGCCTTTCGGATATCATTTGTTGAGCAAGAAACCATAAATCTACAATGAGATTTGTCCCTTTCATAAAAAAAAAAAACATTATCATTTTCTAACAAAATCAATGACAAAATAGGCAGTGTATGTCTTACATGACTTAAAAGACGCCGTGAATATGAGAAATATTGGGATTTAAGATGTACCCAAGTAATAACTGAGTCACACCGCCAAACCGACTCTAAACCAACCGATTCTCTGCCATTGGGAGTAATATAAAATGTTGTTCATTCTGGTGTCGGTCTTGTTGGTGTAGGGGTAACCTCGCTAGTCATAAGGACCGCTATTCATAACGCGTGACTAAATGAATAGCGGTTTTGTATGAATAGCGGTCCTTCTGCATAGCGAGCAAACCAATTACCTCGCTATTCATAAGGACTTCCGTTGATAAGGACCACTATTCATAACTACTCATAAGGATCGCTATTCATAACGCGTGTTAAATGAATAGCGGTTTTCTATGAATAGCGGTCCTTATGAATAGCGAGTAGACCCCGTTGGTGTGACTGGAGTATAAGCGTGGGGCGTGGGGTGTGTGTGCGTGTGTGTGTGTGTGTGTGTGTGTGTGTGTGTGTGTGTGTGTGTGTGTGTGTGTGTGTGTGTGTGTGTGTGTGTGTGTGTGAATGTGGACAGGTATAGCCGTATGAGCGAGGACGGTGAACAAAGAAAAATTCCTGAGAACAATAGTCCTCGGAAGTTGAACAATAGTCCTCGGACGCCAAACAATAGATTTGAGCCTTATTCCGTCAGCTTTCCGAGGACAGGAGAATAATAGAGGAACAATAGCTGTCCTCGAGAGTAAAGGCAAAAAAGACTGTGTGCGTGTGTGTGTGCGTGACCTTACATACATGCAGTTGTGGGGTACAGAGAACAATTAAAGAGCACAATGATGGCCTTTATTTCGTCATGCTTGTGGGGTACAAAATATTGCTTGCGGGCTACAAAATACAATAGGAGAAAACAATACAGTTCCCCATAAATCAATGTGTGTGCAGAGGTGTGTGTGTGATAGAGTATATATATATATATATATATATATATATATATATATATATATATATATATATATATATATATATATATATATATATATATAATGCTTATGATCAATATTTCAGTACTGCCATTCGGCATAATACCGATGCTCTCCGAATCGTTTTCTCTTATGGATTGTTTGCATGTATTTTCCCTTCCAGCTATTTATTCACCCGTCGTCGACCGGACTGCGAGCGTGTTCAAGTAATCTTTCAGAGGAATGACTTTGGTGAGGAACTAACTATCATTAAGACATCGAGTTCCTTTGAAGAGCATGACAAAGTTCAGTTACTTAAAAATATAGATCATGGCGTCGTCTCCTGACGTTTTGAAATATTATTATTCCAATATCTTTTGTACTTATGACTGATATGAGGGTAATTTCCTCAAAGGGGCGTAACGCTAGGCTATTTTTAAAAGGAGATGTCGGATTAGAGTTTGCCGATAAGTTAAGTAAAAGAAAATTATAGCAAACCAAAAAATGATAATAATAAAAAGGGGGAAGAAAAAGAAAGAAGGTCCTCTGATGTCAAAGTGCCGAAAAGGGTACTGTTTAGGTTTGCTGCATACCCATATCGATCCCTGCACAGCGCCCTCTTCTATATACTACTTCTCATGCTTTACATGATTAATATTTTTTTCTCTCTTCTATCAGTAATGGAGCTTACCAGCCCTTTTCAGGGCTCTTATTGCATTGTAAGAATACATGATGTCACCCTGAAAATTTTACGTACAGAAAAGGAATGTTTCAGACTGATTTGTAGACTGATTCTTTTTACTGTCACATTATTTCCAAGCACTTCCAGAAGGTTTTAGTGCGACAGGAGGGTTTCATTTCTTCTCAGAAATGCCAGAGAAGGGGGTGAAGGGGTGCTTTCAAACTCGGGATGAATATACGCTCATACTTTTTACATCCAGGTTTACTGAATCTAAAAGTACACGTATCTCCTATCCCATTTGCGAATGATTTTTCCTTTCTATCTCTCCTTTACCCCATCTTCCTCTGTCCCTTCCTTTCTTTCTCTCCTTTAGCCCATCTTCCTTCGTTCCTTCGTTCCTCCGTTCCTCTCTATCTCTCCTTCGCCTCATCTTCCTATGTTCCTCCGTCCCTTTCTATCTCTCCTTTACCCCGTCTTCCTTCGTTCCTTCCTTCCTTTCTTTCTTTCCTTTAGCTCATCTTCCTTCGTTCCTTCGTTCCTCCGTTCCTCTCTATCTCTCCTTCACCCCATCTTCCTCTGTTCCTCCGTCCCTTTCTTTCTCTCCTTTACCCCATCTTCATTTCCTCTGTTTCTTCAATAATCATCCATAATTCACATACCACCTTGTTTTGTTCTTAATCATCCCATGCCTCGAGGAAGTAGGATGATGGAAAAATAGCACATCAAACCTTCACGAAGGCAAACATTTCGGTCGAAACCTCCCAGGCTAAACTCGTTTCCTATTCACAGAGCATCCTGCCCTGTCTACCGCCTGCAAGATTCTTGCCGCTTCCAAAAAAAAAAGCAAGCGGGGGTTTCGTCACCTGCCGAGGGGCTGCTATATGGGGGGCTAGGCATTATCAACCCCCTTCCTTCCCTCCGCGATTAGATGATGATACTCCATGTTAGCCAAACACAAACACAGCGCAAATATTACGGTCGGGTAATAACTTTGCATGCAAAGACGAAAGCATTAAGTATGAACAGATTATAGGAATGATATTTAATTTTCATTCCAAGTAAAATAAATTATAAAATGAGGAGGAGGGGTTTTCATGTTATTGTTCTCACACATGAAAATTTGAACACCAGCTCTCTTAATAAAGCTTCATGTGAATTGTCAATTCCCCTTTAAGACTTTTTAATGAAGACACCATCTATCTCTCGAAAGAGCAAGGATGCAAAAGACGTGCGTGTTCATTGATTTTCTCTTGTTTGTTACAGAGTAGGTGCATTAGCATATATACTAACGTTGTCTGGCTTATGACAATTGGAAGGATTAACTACGCCTTGATGAAATTATGGTTGTTGGTTTTCGCATGAGTATCACAATTTCACCTAATAGCGAATCCGATTTATGAATTTTCTAACCGCATTGACGTCTTGTATTGCTCAATATCGGTTTAAACATGTCTTAGAGCCGGAAGGGAATTTTAACCCACTGTACAAAATACCGGTTTTCATAAATTGCTCTAAAAAAAGGTTGCCAGTTTCGTCATCTAAGCCTTCCATTATATTTTATAGCTTAGAATTATTCAATATTTAACTGACCAGCATGAATTGCCATAAAACCAATCTCTAATGACGAAGGCGATAGTTTGTCTTTAGCATTGTATCATCTGTTTAAAATAACAAGCAACTTACGTTGGCTAGTGACATCATCGGCATAGGTCTAGCCATGGAATATATTTTTTAAATGATGATTAGGTCGTCACGTACTGTGATTACTAATAAGACGCTCATGGTTAATATCTTAACAAAGAATTATCTGATTATGAGAGTGATTTTTCTACAAGACAAGGTGAAGTCATTGAGCATGTTGAGAGGCGTTCGCATTGTCTCACAAGATCAATTCCTTCTCTTTGGTATTAATACCAATTTCGTGCTAACAATTTGAAGTAATCATAGTTCCAATTGCAGAAGTTAGTGTTGCATCACTTAAGTTGAGTCACGTCTTGTCTAAGCATCTCATGTAAATGCATTTTCATCCCATGTTTGAGGATCGTGACGTAGATGAGAGTTTCACATCTACTTAAGATTATTAAGACGTCCACTGGGAAGGAAGTTACATATCTTTGATGTATTAATGATCGGTCAGTGTATACACCAAGAAATATGAGGGACACAACAATAAGGAAAGAATAGAAAGAAAGAGAAACCGAATACCAAGACAGTCTCCCCAGCCCCCCCCCCCCCCGGACACACACACACACACACACACACACACTCACCCACACACCCACACACACACACACATCCGCCAGCATACTCTTTACTTTTATAACAACACACAAATAAGTGAGAAAATCCGAATCCTTTCCCCAACCTTGCCACCCTTGGCCTACCATCTGCCCTGCTGAATAGCTTATTGTCTCTAAACCGTCTTGATTTCAATTTTTATTTACAATTGAAATTCACCATTGACTTCGGGGGGTTCCATGTATTAATGCATTATTTGAGTTATTTGCATTTAAGTCTTGTAATCGTTTGGAATTCATTAAACTCACTTCGACAGATCTTTTCTTATATTGATTTGTATTCACGAAGTAGAAGAGATGTCTAAATTTCTTTGCCCGTCAACCCCTTTCCTCTATACATGCAATGAAAAGACGAATTGATTAATCACTTTCCTGTTCAGCTTCTGGGCGAACGCTACGAACCCCTACACCCATACTACGTCTTCATGGTCTTGCCTAGATTAATCAGTCGTGACACTAACATGTCATTTTCAATCACAAGACGGATGCAACTATCATGTTTTATTCATTTCACTGCTTGGTGAAATGTGTTTCAATTGAAAAGATGTAGATCCTGCCGTCTCCAGTCAAAGAGATGAAAAAGATTACAATGAAATTTAAATGTCATTAATAATTATCCAACGAGTCAGAAAAAAACTGTAACGACATTGTGAGTCGCAGTAAATTAAGAGTAATAGCCATCACAAAGAAAATTTAAGGATGTAAAATATTCACAAATCACAATATGCGAGAACTATAATGCATTTATGACTATGATACTGACTACATGGATTAGAAAGATTGCAAGAAACGGCTATTTCTACCCCTATTAAAAAGAAAAGAAAAGATTACAGACCTAAGCGATTTTGTGCAAACGTGAAAGAAGTATAATAGTATGCTTGAGACAAAAGAATATATATTTTTTTTAAATTCTCTTTCATGTATACTTTCGTGATTACTGTACTATTTTTTGAACCTCTGCGAAATATAGAATTGCTTATAGTGCACTTTTTGCATTCGCAGGTTGGGGTTTGGAGAAAATCATCCTGTTCATTTTTTAAAGGAAAATCTACCGCCTCCTCTAAAAACAAAACAAAAACAAAAACAAAACAAAACAAAACAAAGGCCGACCAGAAAGCGCTGCCAGAATTATTTTTATATTTCAAGAAAGGAATAAAGGGCATCTGACATTGTTATAAAGAAAAGACGCCCGGGAACGAGGATAAAGAGCTGGTCAGACTTGACCGATGACGATATTTTCAAGTAAAATATCAAGAAGAGGTGCCGTGGTCCAGTGGTTTAACATGTTTAAGGCGCTTGACCATGTTGACTGGAAATGCGAGGATCGGGCGTTCGATCCCCGGCACGGCACTTATGCCCTTGAGCAAGGCATTTTATCTACATTGCTCTTTTATCGTACATCAAATAAATGAAGTGCTATAGCCATATTGATACCAGCGTGTGCATGTGTGTTAAAAAAAAGTAAAGGTACACCCTACACTATAAAAAATAACTGTAAAACTACAGGTTTTTTTGCCCTTGAAATGACAAGTTATAATAATAATAATAATAATTAAACATTTTTGTATAGCGCATAACACATCGGCAAATTTGCATGTCTCTATGCACTTTAAGAACAGAAAACAAGTCTATACAAGAAAAGAAAAAGAAAAAATGCACTGGGTTCATGTTTCTGACTATTCATAAGTGGTGAAAAATATGTTTTCAAGGTACTAATGAAGGTGTCATAGGTTCCTATAGTTTTGAGTTGTTCTGGCAATTTGTTATTGCCGTTATTTCAATTTTACAGTCTTTTTCCTGTAAAACAACATGTTTGTTGGTTTACCGGAAATCAGCATATATTTACAATCGCCCAATAAACTTGCTGTTGTTTAACAGGAAAAAGACTGTAATTTTATGTCGGGCGATTGTAAATATATGCTGATTTCCGGTAAAAAAAAAAAATTTTTAACAGTTGAAAAACGGGCATTCCGGCATCCTGCCTGCCAGGAATATCCCGTGAAAAAACGGCAATTTCTTTTTTTTTTTTAACAGTGTACAATGTTGTGTGTACGTGCGAGTATGCTCTTGTATATAGGACAGGTGCACTCTTTAAAAAGTTGGGCAAAAAAATGCCCAATTTTTAACCAACACTGGGCAACATACTGTCCACACAACTTTTGGTTAAATTTGCCCAACTGATGTTGGGCAATCCATTTACTATGTTGTTGGGCAAATTAAATTGCCCATCAGTTGGTGACCCATTAGATTTTACCCAACTCTACAATTGCCCAACTGTTGGTTATATTCTCAGTTGGGTAATTATTGCCCAACCAATCTTACCCAATAGGATTGCCCAACCCTCTATTTGTTCAGCTGTTTGGTAACAAATATCATGTGGTTGGGCAAATTCAGCTGCCCAATTTATTGTTTCCTTTTTCCTTCAACCTAGGTAAAAAAAAAAATGAAATCTGCTTGTTACGTCCTTCTGGGTCTTAACCTAATCAATCCTAACCTATCCTATTTTAAGCTATCCTATCCTATATCTTAACCTATCCTATCCTAGTCCTATCCTATCCAGTTAGTGCAAACTAGTGCAAGCTCTTATATACCCCTTATATTTTTTTATACATTCGGTGACAGTTAGTAAATCGGGCCACCCCAAACCATACGCTACTAAAAATTCATGAATATTCATATAAGTGTTTTCCCCAATATTGGGTAAAAATATTTACCACAAGTTGGGCAAAAGCGAATTTGTAACCAACCATCAGTTACCCAACAAAATTTACCCAACTGGCAAAGGAAATGTGACAAAATTACACAACTACAGGGCAACAAGTACCCAACCCATAATTACCAAACACTGTTGGTAAATATATGCCCAATATTTAGGTAAAAAGTATTGACCAATATTGGTTACACCACTCGAGTGTCCAGTTGGTTAATAATAGCCCAGAATTGGGAATATTTTTAACCAACCAGCAGTTACCCAACTAAATTTACCCAACATTTTAAGAGTGTGTAGGGTGGACCTTCGATTTTAAAAAATGTCGTAATCTTTATCAGTATCGGTCAAGTCTGAAGAGCTCTTAAAATAGTCAGGATTAAGACTTTGAAAATCTCCCTGTTTATCATCATCATAGGAAGTGTTTTGGAGGTGAATATGAATGAATTCAAAGCAAATACGTCAACACGATAGATGTTTCATAAAATAAATGTAACCAGCACGGAGAGTGCAATGTTTGCCAATACAATCATACGTGAGATGAAACTTGAACGAGTACTTTGAGACCGGAGCATAACTCTTTTGTATCTATTTTATCTTACACCTCACAGTGTATCTTTGCCTCTAATATTATATTCATGGGGCGGAGGGTAGATCTATCCCCGTTCAATCCCCGTATAGATTTATTTCATTTCCGCCTCACAAGGCTCTTGGTACTATACAGACGGCAAACAGATAATGAGTAAATTGCCCTGAATAAAAAACCGGAGTGTATGTTCCCCAACGGCACAAACAAATCTCACGTTTCGAAAGAAATACATAACAGTGAAATGCTTTTGTGAGAATGAAGTGTTGTAATACAGTGATAAAAAGAAAAAAAAAGGCAAGGATTCCCTGCAATGTTTCTTATGATTGTTATTACATCGAGTATATTCATCGAATTGGATTGCGGGTAGATACCATTGGGAATGGATTGCACTTTAGAGGCATCGATTCTGCTTTGCCTCATTACAAACTGTCAAAGGCAATTTAATTGCACTATTTTCTTTCCACTTGAGCGCAACAACAAAACCCTCTATAGGAATTAAGCATGATAACGGTTGTGGATATGTTTTTTAAGAGCTATGGAAAAGGTTTTTGGAATACAGCGAGGATTATAAAGTACAACCGTGAAAGTTTACTAATACTTTTGAGTCGTTCTGAAAGTAAATTACACCGTTATTTGAAAGTTTGAAGAGTTTTGATTTCATAAATCATTTGAATGTCATTACATAATAGCTATTACTAAATATTATATCTTGTTCCATTACACATTACAAATAATCAACGGATATACTGAATATCGTATCGCGTTGTATTGAAATGTTATTAACAACTGTATTCTGAACTTCTAAAATGTAATCTGCTTAGATTATTTAAGAAGTGGTTAGATACTGCATACTTCGTGCTCACAATACTACTTAAGCATTCAAAAATATAATAAAGGTTTCAAGGTAAATTATAATGGTTACATAATGTGCAGTAATAACAGTTTTGGCCTTTTTCGTTGTTTTATTTTCTCCTATAATTAGCACAAGCAAAGTAATTTCTTACGACTTTCATTTTCAAAATAATATTTTCACCCTGCGTTTGTTCTCCTAGTTATGTTGCTACCTAGACCACTTCGAATTGATTGTTCTGTCAAAGCCTGAGGTAAGATTTTTAAAATCTTTAATACACTTTGTCTTTATCTTGAAGGTATGGAGTCCTCAACATTTCATGCTTGACAAATCCTTCCATTTGACGATCCAAAGCCGATTATTCGAATTCCAAATGCTCTGAAAATGCGTCAGATTGTCTACTTTTTATCCCATAGATTTACGCTTAAGATGCTGTCAATAACGTAATGTTATAAATTGTGATTAGACTATTGTCTTTATCTATTATTATTTTTATTATTATTATTACTAACTATTTGGCGTCACCTGTGCCTTGGAGGGGAAAAGCGAACTGAATTAATGTAACCCTCAGGTCTCTCCTCCCAATATAACTGATTGGGATGTGCAGGTGTACCACTACACCGGGGTTTCCTCCTACTCTTCTTCGAATAGTGCAGTGGGTTCTCAACGTGCAAAAGTGGTGACTCTCCTTTGCATGGAGCCTCCATTTAACGTGCTATCCGAGGGACGGAGTGTTTTCCAATGTAAGATCCTTAATAATGTAACATAGCCTGCGTTTATGAAAGAGGGGAAGGGCACATTAACAAACAATGCAGGCTTCAGTCATCCGCCCAGGATGAATTCGAACCCACGATCGTTCGTCCGACAGGCAGACGCTTTACCGACTGAGCCAACTCGCCTCCTCTAAATCTTTCGCACAGTATCAATACTTAGGTATCATACAGATACCTACATATGTGTATTCTTTTCTCAGCCCTCTACCTTCAGATATATAATCTCCAGTAAGTCTTATTAGAGGTACATATCTAAGAACATGTAGATATCGTAGTGTGTCATGTTTCCATCAATTATACTTTCCAAGTGTGTGTGGGTGCGCGTGTGTGTGTGTGTGGGTGTGTGTGTATGGGTGGGTGTGTGGGGGTGTGTTTGTGTGTGTATGTGTGCATAGGGATCTACTTGCAATAACCATTATTTAGAAGGTAATACATTTAGATTTCGACAACAAATTTGTGACACACACACACACACACACACAAACACACATTGATGATAAAAACTATATTCATATTCATTTCGTACGTCGCGAAAACGCTTTTGTATTTATCCTTCTGAATGATGATCACTTTGAATAGAAATACACACCGCAAACTCATCATGTCTACATATTAAAAATAAATCTCATCAAGCATACAGCTGAATTTTAATGTTTTCTGGGGCCCGTTGCACAAAACTTGCGTTTGAACGCAACTCAGGAAAATCAAACGCAACTTTATTTTCAGCCAATCAAAAGTGCGCATTCAGGACTTGCGTTTGATTTTAAGAGTTACGTTTAAACGCAACTCTTTGTGCAACGAGCCCCTGGACAACTAAAAATGTACATATCACGGGGGAAGTTATTCAGTACTACATGTACAAACGTAAAGAAGAAGCTGATCGTCTAATCAACGGTAATATATATACGTCATGCAAAGTCGCATTTGGCATTAGAATTCTATAGGGAAATTATTGACGATTCTAGCATAAATCCCAGCCGTCTACGCAGAGTAGATAACGAAAGCTAGACGCGTTGTAAAAGAGCGCAATTAAACTTGACGTGTCATTTTGCGTGCGCTAGCTTGCTGTCTTCAGTTCGCACACAGAGCGAAGCGAGCTTCTTTACGTCATAATTATTGTTCATACCATTCGCGAGGGAAGACGCCAGCCTGCTAGGTTTGTGAGAGCTCAGTCGACTCCGGGCATGCCGAGTGGTATTAAGTATTAGAGTGTCGAAGATGACAGAGCATTTGAGTTCTCTTACCACGGGTGGAAGGTTTAAAAGCTACGATATTTATTTCATTCTTCTCTCGTCTCTAAACAGTCCAAGTTGCCGTGAGTAGTAACTGAGATTTTGGCAAATAAGGCTCACATTTCTCTGTTTTATACCCCACTTCGGAGGTTTTAATCTTCCTTTAGGATAAAGAATCCTTTCTAATTTACGTGTGGATGTTGAAATGATTGAGCCAGCTTACAGAGGAAAAATTATCACATGGTTGTTTATATTCATTCGATCGACTAGTTGCTGATCCATTTCCACTTTAGATCAGCACATCAGGAAGAATAATTGACAGCTGGCGGTGATATTTAATGAACTGAAGCTCTACTCACACCCTCTCGCATTTCACATGTTCTCATGAGGACATCCAGATGAACTGCAAATACACCAGTTTACAATAAAAATTAATCCCAACGTTTTGCCAGGAAGGTATACAGCGAATATTGATTTAGTTTATTAAATGTTGGTGGACATGAATCTTTTAAAGGACATTTTATTTTTTGATCTGCATGTTCAAACCCAACAAGTTCATAAGTCTGACTATACTGGTAGCCACGAATGACATTCAAACCTCGTGGAGAATACAAATGTGATTCGTTATAGGCCGATGGAATTTAAAATTCATGAGACAAAGGATGTTGATGTTGCATTTTATTTTCTCAGTAAGCACTTGCATTTCGACTTGCTTAAGTACGTCTACCCCATAAGTTCTATATTTAATCCTTCAGACAAATGAAAGCGAGGGGGGGGGAAAATTTTTTTAATGTAAGTACACATTTGACGTTGATATATGACCCTGGAAAGGTCATGGAAACGATTTAAAGTTCTTTTCCTGATAAAACATCAGTGTATCGCGAGTTTTCAGTTGTAAGCAAAGCGGATGTTATTTGTGGTTTTGGATTCAGGGACCTATCCAATTTTATCAACTAACCTATGACAGTGACCTTACTATCGGATATCTGAGATCTGTTGGTGACATTTCAAGACAGTTTCGGGGGACTGCGATTGTCTTCGAGAAAAGCAGTTTTCCATCGGCACTCCATCAACATTAGTGGAGCCTGTGGTGTCCGGTGCGAGCGGGAAAGCGTTGATCCAGATGCTTGCCGTGGTTGGAACAGCTGCGGAGTACTACTCGGCTCTCGTCAGCTTCATAATGAGTTTTGTCTGCCACGGGGCGGCAACAATACCGACGGAACTCGCCTTCTCGCAAGTCGACCCTTTATGCTCAGGCCATCACATAGGTAGAAATAACCAGCAGACTTGGTGTAGGCAGGATACTATGCAGAGCGGTCCTAAAGAACCCAATCCCGTCAGCAGCGGTAATCTGCAACGTTCTATCATCACCCCTGTCGTCGAGCGGGTAACCCTCTGTTGCACACTCTTCGTGTTGTTCTTTAGATGGTTCTGGAACTGGGGTTCGAGGGATAAACCGCAACCACCATTACCTCAACTCAATTTTCGACCATCATCACTTCTTAAATATGTGCTCAAAACTTGCTACACGCTACGGGAACCCTTCATCCCGACAGGTTGGGCGTCTTTCGGTTACCTTCAAACTATTCTAGGTCTGATCCTGTCAGATGGTACTATGAGATACCGCAGAGAAGTTCTTCAAATGACCGATGGAGGTATTATAGCGTTAGACTGGGCATGGAAGAATAGTTCTGCTTCGAAACGCAAACGGAGAAAAACATTGTCAAAAGGAATAATTCTAATCATACCGGATTTGGTAGCAGGATCTGCACATGTATCGCGTCTCTGTTCAAACGCACATGCCAACGGTTACGAACCAGTGGTCTTTCAAAGACGAGGAACCAGTGGATTACCCCTTAGTACTCCGAAATGTCAGAGCCTCGGAGACCCTTCGGATCTACGTGATGCTGTGCGATATCTCGTTTCAAGACTCCGGTCTGGGAGGAGGATATGCGCTGTCGGGATGGGATTCGGCGGGAGTCTTCTCCTCTCTTATATTGGAAATTATGGCTCATCTTCCAGACTGTCGGCAGCCGTTTGTTTATCGCCTATCTATGACCTTCAATCGGCAATTCAGACCAATCATGACAACTCTCTACTGAAATGGGTCACGCTTCAATTACTCAAATTGAATTTCACGAACCACGTGAACACAATGCCAAAATTCTTCGACCTGGATGCCGTATTCTCCTGCAGAACTTTGACACAATGGTTCGAGAGTGTCGACTGCCCCATGTATAAGATTAAAGACATCGAGGAATACTGGGAACATAACGAGCCTTTACGTGAAGCTGATGAAATCGCCGTTCCGCTTCTATGCATTAATGCGTTTGATGACCCGGTCACAATAAAGGAAGCCATTCCTTTTGAATTATTTTCAACGCTTCCTAATCTCTTGTTAGTGACGACGGAAAGCGGTGGTCATTGCGGGTTTTTTGAGGATTCGTTAAATCCGAAATCGTGGGCTCACACGGTTACATTGGATTACATCGAAGCTGTTTTACAATTTACAGAGAACGTAACAAAGGAACGGATTATAAGTGGACGGATGCGAGTTGATTCGTATTAAAAATTTTATTTACATCTCCCGTTCGAATGTTAACGTATTTGTTTTTCCTTTAGTGCATAGTGCAGATTAGAGGCCATTCAATGTAGAAAAGAGTGCAATTGACCATTCTGTGAGCAACACATACTACTATGATTAACTTATTCAACAGTAATTGTAAAACATTCCTTCATGTACTTTCTGTAGTTCAGTGCACAAGAATTTATGACTATCGGACTCGGGGTTTAACATGGTATAAATAGTTTGTATTTCGATAAAATATTTTATGATAAAATAATCGTTATTTTGCGAATGTGTACTGCTTTGTATTCTAAAATAGAGATCTGATTCCATGATTGTGAATATTTTTTAAAGTAAAAGTGGAAGTTCCATGAAAATATCTTTAAAATATTAGTGGAATTTATTGAAGCCTCCATCAATATTTTGAAAGCATGTACATTCCTTGAAAGATTTGCAAGGTCTCCCTTTTGTGTATTCTTTCCCTTTACAATTTGAAGGAAGACAGAAGGGAGATCAAAAGTTTTCCTGGGTGATCTTATGGCAACTTGTGGTGGATTGGTAGAGTGAAGCAGTTTGCTCAAGATCGACAGACTTGGAGAGACATTTTTGTTTAGAAGATGATAGCGTCACTATACCTGTTCTTGGAGGGGTCATTTTTTCTGACATTCCATTCAACAGTATAAATTTTCACTTATTTTTGATGAGTCTATGAAGGACTATGTAAAACACAGTCACCGTCTCCAGGAATTATTCTTAATTGACATTGGTGATGTTCATTAATATAGACTAAGAATTTTTTATAAGCCTTTAATTGATGCTTCCCGTATTTAATTATGTCTGATATCTATGCGACTGGCTTGCGTCTAATTAAATGTTCATCTTAATGAGCGTCATGGAGCAATCCCCTCAATCATGTCAAAGGGTTGTATAATTACAATCTTAAAGATAAAGTTGAGTTCTGGTCATGCAATTACAATTAGAAATTGCATGGAAACAGTTGGGAAAGGGTGATGATAATTATAGAAAATAAAACTCGGTGTATACTCTAAAGGCTTTGGAATCATCATGACGAAAATAAATTGACTCTATCTCGCTGAAAAGCACAAGCATGCAGTGCACACAGAAATAGGTATATGGGACTTCACACACAAGTGGCATGACTGTGTGGCCCGAACACTTCAGATATTTCTCTTCATATTTCCAATATGAAGGTATTTGAAGAGCAATTATTTTCAGGGCACATTTCTACTATGATATACTTCCAAACCGACATTTAAAACATGAAAAAGCTCCAAAAAAAAAATCGCCTTTGCCAGAACTCAATTTTCTCTTTAAGCTCGAAATCTAATCCACAGGAGCAAACCCATAGAGAGTGTCGGGTACTGGTAAACAGGATAAAGGGGAAATAGGTGAGCTTTCTCATTCATGTACGTTCCCTCGTGGTAGAAAAGTGTAATGGTAATGTCACATGAAATGATTGCTCGATTATTTAGAGCTGTTTGTAATCATTTTTTTAAATGTGAGGGGATTTAAAAAGCCCCTTACATTTAAAAAATGATTAGAAACAGTTTTCATTTTTGTATTGCACCAAAGTTTATTATGGCACATGTTTTTGTCGCCCCATACATTAATATGTGAGCACAATGTTTATCATTATTTTTCATTGTCAGCTGGATTTGTCAATTTTCTTTAATTTTGATAATTCCGAAACCTACTCAATTATTCTTATTTACTTTATAATTAACCATTCACATTGCTTCTAGATGGTTTCAGTACATAACATCAAATTGAAGTTAAGGTTTAATCCTAATATGAAACATTACTTTCCTGAAATATGAAATAAAGATTTTATGAAAATGATGAGCAGTAAATGTTTTAAATGGTGGTTATCCGTAAAACTATCTACAAAAACTTTTACCATTGTGCTCTACATGCCAATATATCAGATGTAGAGAAATAAAATCCCAAAGCTATTACAGAAAAACGAAAGACAAACAATCTTGATTTACAATAAGCATAGATGCTTGTAACAAGAATGATATGTCCCGGAACCTTGCTTTATAATGACGATACACAAAAAAACACTGACATTTGTTTTTTTTTTTTTTTTATATCTCCACGATTTTTATCATTATTCTTAAATCCAACGTCATCGTCGCATTGTGTTATAATTTTTTTTTTCGAAGTGAGCATCATCATATTATCTCAAGAGCCCAATTTAAAAAACGCATTATTCCTGTTTCAGATACCCATAAATTCATTACGATGGGGATATTTTCTAATCAGCAAAGAAGAACACCATATTGGTAGAAAGCCTTTTCTCATTGTATCTCTCCCTCTCACTTAGGAGATACATTATACAAGAAGTACTCATTACAGAAGGACCCTTTGCAGATACTTATTATTTTAGTGCTTTATGACAATCTCAAAACATCCGTCACATCTTCTGAATATCAATAACATGTTGTTGTGTGAATGGCTAACAGACATCTGAAACAAAGTGTATATAAACAAAGTGTTTTCGATTTTATCGAAATTTATAGAGCAGGTCGACAATATGAGATCAACTAGAATCATGTTCTCCGTGTTATCCTCTAAAAACACCATTAAAGGTTTGATATTATGATAATATGGTATATGGTGCATCATCAAAAAGAGGGATAGCTATTTAACATTTCGCTAATCTGTGAAGTTATGAAAGCAAACTCCACCTATGTACCTTCAATGATTTGTTTTATAATAAGTCACAACAAACACGTATATGATAACAGAGAAAAGTCTTTACTTAAGATTTGTATTTGGGAGGGAAGGCTTTTTTATACCGTGTTTGAGAACTACTGTCCAAGTGGATAAACTGCTCCAAATCATTTATGGAATTCCCTCTTGGCATGATGATTTCTTCATTGGCAAATGCAGATCCCGAGAGTGGGAACGCACGTATTCCCCTCTATCTGGGGCCAATATCCACTGTCACGTGCTTACACAGTTTACACACACACATTCGAAAAAATCAACCTAAAGCAATTTCAATAGCCCTGTTCACCACCTGTTGAAATGTGCGACCATTACAATGATGTATTACGTAATCTGAAAACGGTTTCTCAAGGATATACAATAGTATACTGAAATTGCTCCTGAGTTTATTTCTCGAAAGTCTTTGCGATCGGTTTTTGGGGGGGTTTGGGAGGTGCGTTTCCCCTTCTACTACAAATCCTGGATCCGTTGCTGAATAATAAAATGACCCCAGGTGTTTTATTCATTTCACTGTGGTGAAGAAAATGCTGGCCCCAAATCAATAGACTTGCATCAAAAACTTACACGTGACCAAAATAATCTTGATAAACAATCATTTACTCTGTCATTCTTTATCAAAACTCATTTTGATAGAAACTGTTCAAAGTAATGCGATTGATGTATTCTTTTTAGTTTGTCTTTTTTTTAACACCTCCCCCTTTAGCCGCAACCACTCAACATGTGAACAAATTTCCTTGTGCATACTTAAAACAATTGATTTCTAGGTTTAATGAAGGGTATCTTTCCATCATTTTATCCGTTGTAAAAAAAAACATTCAAATGTTTGAAATGTTTAACGAAACATTTGATAAAAAAATACAGTATAATAACGTAAAAACGCTATTCGTCTTAAGAGATATTATGTAACATATGCGGTGACCTCCAGATCCACTGGATTTAGAGAAAGTATTTATGATTTCCTAAAGACTGTACTTAAACTGTAGGAAAAAAAAGTTTCATGAAATTTCCATTAAAAAAACCTTCCTCACCGTCCTAATAAACAAATATCACAATCACGATGATTGTCCTTCCGTGTTCATGTGACATTCGTTTCAACCTCTAGTTTCATGTCTGTATGGATAAAACTTCTACACTGTAAAAAAAAAAAATAATAACTGTAAAGCTACAGGTTTTTTGGCCCTTGAAATTACAAGTTATTGCCGTTATTTCAATTTTACAGTCTTTTTCCTGTAAAACAACAGCAGGTTTGTTGGTTTACCGGAAATCAGCATATATTTACAATCGCCCGACATAAATTTTATGTAATTTTATGGCACATATATGCTGATTTCCGGTAAAAAAAAAAAAAAAAAAAAAAAGAAAAAAAAAGGGGGGGGCATTCCCGGCATCCTGAATTTTCTACAGTGTACTAGAAAGGCTTTTATTTGGAATTTTGTCATGTGTATTCCCAAAGACTGATGAATGTAATAAAAATATCTGTAATCCTTGCATAAAATGATCTGTAGGATTAGGAAACCACCTGTTCCCCATTAGCTAACCCTTCAGTACTATCAACATGAACACCGCATAAACAGTCAATGTAGTTTGGGCAGATTGGCGGGGAATGTCAGACCTCCCACTCGATATTATGCCTGTCCGACATTCAAATGTATTAACGTTATAAATGATAATGGACGTCAGTGGAATATATAAATAGGAGTGGATTGTAGGAACTTATTGCCCGAAGATGATGTGTACCTCCTTGTCTGTTATTAATGATGTATTAAACATGTTGTATTCCAGCACTCTAGAGGGTGCATACTATACCAATAAAATCAATTTTGAATGTAATTGCAATCGATAACAAGGCGTAAAGCATTTATAATAGACGCACTTGTGGTAGTATTAAATACGCTTAGGTATTTTGTAGCTTGCGATTAATTTGTAAATCATTCATATGATTCACGTATATAGACATTAGGCAGATATCATTATTGTTTAATTATTATCATTTATGTGAAAATTTTAAAGCTACACACATTTATATTTCTTTCATAACAATGAAAGAAAAGGCAGGTCTTCCGAACGCGGAATGAAAAAGAAAGGTTAATATTGAGGCAATTTCTTGTAAAAGAACCAGGCAAGGGTTGAAAAAAAATCATTAATTTGCTTGAAAGAAAACATAGTCCTAAAGCTAATCTATATCCCGTTTTTAAGTTCCAGGGATGGAGTTAGATAACGAATGATAGATACATTGCGAGGGCTTAGAGATGAAAGATTGATTAATACAGGTCTATATTGATAATGCATATTTAAAAAAATATTGTTAATAACTGGCAAGCTGCCAAAAGCAATTACTGTGAAACAAAAGATGCAGGGCATACGGAAGCAACTGTAAACCAGTATTGTATTTCTAGATTTCATTTAGGGGTATTGTGAAATCGTTGAATATTATATACCAGTCATGTTTATTGATAATTATTACTGGAAAATATTAGTTGGTTTTGATACTGTGATTGCAGTATCGAAGTCAACTGATCATCATTCATTATGAGCGAATTTTATATGTGATATTGTCTTATTTCTTCATTGTAATATCTAATTTTGATACCTGTATTCACGGATATGACCGATTCGAAACAATATTAATATCATCAGATTATGCACAAGAAATCGGTTTTGATGGCAACATCTCTCCTCGATCCCTTTTTTCTACTGACCATATTTTACATGTAATGATGATCCTGCAATACTGGAAACACCCTATTTATATTGAAGCACGCTGCACTGAAGTAATTATCAATCAGGAAGCATAGGATCTGTGATTAACCTGTCATACATTAGTTGCTTCTAACGAATTCAATGCCTTTCCGAGATTTGTCTGAGGTATCCACAAGAAATGTATGCAAAAGATATTCAGTTGATAGAGTTGATTCATGAACCAAGCAGGATCATTCAAAACTTGTATGACATACTGTATGTAAAATGGTCTATTTGTATGTATATGCTGTACGAGGAGTGAAGTTCTTATAGAATGCAGGGATGTTGTTTAGTTGTGAAAGATTGGTACTATTGTACAGCTATACAGCCTCTACATTCCATTTCTTGTGCAGAATTGATTGTATTTGTTGATTTGGTAATGAAATAAAGAATTGTATGCCAGGAAACAAATAACATCACTTGCTTTGTTTTACTTTACGTCAAAAGATTTTTGTGCTTTCGTACAAGGTACACTCTTAAAATGTTGGGTAAATTTAGTTGGGTAACTGCTGGTTGGTTAAAAATATTCCCAATTCTGGGCTATTATTAACCAACTGGACACTCGAGTGGTGTAACCAATATTGGTCAATACTTTTTACCTAAATATTGGGCATATATTTACCAACAGTATTTGGTAATTATGGGTTGGGTACTTGTTGCCCTGTAGTTGTGTAATTTTGTCACATTTCCTTTGCCAGTTGGGTAAATTTTGTTGGGTAACTGATGGTTGGTTAGAAATTCGCTTTTGCCCAACTTGTGGTAAATATTTTTACCCAATATTAGGGAAAACACTTATATGAATATTCATGAATTTTTAGTAGCGTATGGTTTGGGGTGGCCCGATTTACTAACTGTCACCGAATGCATAAAAAAATATAAGGGGTATATAAGAGCTTGCACTAGTTTGCACTAACTGGATAGGATAGGACTAGGATAGGATAGGTTAAGATATAGGATAGGATAGCTTAAAATAGGATAGGTTAGGATTGATTAGGTTAAGATCCAGAAGGACGTAACAAGCAGATTTCTTTTTTTTTTACCTAGGTTGGAGGAAAAAGGAAACAATAAATTGGGCAGCTGAATTTGCCCAACCACATGATATTTGTTACCAAACAGCTGAACAAATAGAGGGTTGGGCAATCCTATTGGGTAAGATTGGTTGGGCAATAATTACCCAACTGAGAATATAACCAACAGTTGGGCAATTGTAGAGTTGGGTAAAATCTAATGGGTCACCAACTGAAGGGCAATTTAATTTGCCCAACAACATAGTAAATGGATTGCCCAACATCAGTTGGGCAAATTTTAACCAAAAGTTGTGTGGACAGTATGTTGCCCAGTGTTGGTTAAAAATTGGGCATTTTTTTGCCCAACTTTTTTAAGAGTGTAGTCGCGAGTTCTGGAAATGAACGAATACTGTATAACAGGTCAAACGAAACTTAAACTGAATTTCAAATAAATGGCATCTGCCTAACAGTTTTTGGTTTAAAAAATGCATGAAAGCAGAGTAGCGAGCACATGCAGAGACATATGAATATCTTAGTTATAGTCCGGACACGTGGTCTCATATGTGAAAATGTTAGTTGTTTTTCATTGAATGTGATTTTCTGTAAATTCTTGTTAGTTTTATATATTCCTTTGGTACACACGGCACATCTTCTGTATGAACAATACGGAATCACTTTAAGCAAGTTTCTCTAAAAAAAACACTTTCATTATCAGAACTCGATTAGCTTTTAAAATGTGAAAATTATTGTTTGAAAAATTATGCTGCATGTTACAATCATCAGTGGCTTATGTGAACTTAGGCATTACAGAAACAATCGAATCAATTTAACAAAATAGCCTGTTTTAGTCACCCTTTCATGTTGTACTAGTAAAAGAAACCCAGTACTATTAGCAAAATATCTATAAACGCATTGCTGCCCAGATACATTACGTCATCCTAACAGAGGTGCATCCCTCACCCCATTTGTTTATCAACTCATGGATACGCCATTAGCATGAAATATTATGTTAGCTCTTAATTCTGAAGATCATGAATAATTGAATGGCATAATGATTAAAGAAGGGAGCAGTAGCGTGCTGTTAAATTAAATCAAAATCCATTTAATAGAAAATGCATTAAAATAACGAGGCTCCTACCTAGCAGTGCACACATCAATATAGCTTTAACAAAAAAGGAGGTTATCACACGTGGAAACACCAACAAGAAAAGAGATAGACGTCTCATAAGCATTAGGGGTTCGACATTGGAACGAAATAAAGCAGACGTTTCACGACAGTCAAAACTACTATACTTTCATGTTGCTAACGGTAATAACACGATCGAAAAGACTTTCGAAAAGCCTTTTCCATCATCTAGTGAAATGGGCGAACACTACAATGGCGTGTTACGTAAGCCGAACATTTTTTCCGTTTTTTGGATCGTGTTGTATACTCTGTATCAGTACATTAATATTTTATTTTTTATAATGTTATTGTATTTTCAAATACATGTATTTCAGCGATGTACTCCCGTTTCCTTATTTTTGATAATGTCTTAACAGAGCCCTCGGGAAAACCAGTTAGCATTCTATTTTCTTCGCATTAAACATAATTATATCATTTTGTATACAGTATAGTGCATTTGTCAAACGTGCTACTCTGTGGAAATACACGAAATAAGGATCTCAAACGTAAAGGTTCTTCAATCTCCCTCTCTCGCAAAACCGTTTGGAGAAAGAGAAACATATGTAATACAAAACTGGATATGTAGAAATCTACAAGGCTTTGTCTTTCCTGATGGCAATTCTTAAATTCACCTAGTTTCCTCTCGCATTAACCCTTGGAGGGAAATAGAAGATGGTCATGTCATTGCAGTCGCCAACCAAGGAAGATAAGGTTGGTATACGTCATAAGAACATCAGGGGTTTGGCATGGGAGGGGTATGACGTCTTCAGGTTTCAGAAGCCTCGGAATATTAAGCATAGAAAAAATCGATAGCGAAATGCAGAAAGGGGCCGATATAGCCTATTCCAAAATGATATTCCTATATTGAGCATGTATTTTAAGATGTTATGTAGAAAATGAAGTACTTTATATTTGTTGAGAGAGAGAGAGAGAGAGCACAAAATTATCCTCAACTGAAGTGTTTTTGCTCAAATATACTGTTCTCCAATCAGATGTGACCTGACCTTTGAATCAAAGGGGAAACTGTTACAGATTTTAAGCATTTTAAAAACACTTTTCCTCATACTCTCTTTTCATTTTAGAATCGTAGTTCCCTTAAAATAAAGATATAATGTTTTTATCCTTTACATCACACACAAAAATCATAATTATTTAAATATATTCACAGCTGTAGATAACGTTAATACATTGAAGGAATTAAGCTTATTAACCCATTTTCCGAAAAACAAAGTTTTTTAAATTTTAACTTTTAGGTGTATTTATTATGCGATTATCCTAACTTATAGTCTGTCTCTGTCTCTGTCTCTCTCTCTCGCTCTCTCTATATGTCTGTCTCATTCTGTATGTCTCTCCGTTCTATTTCTTTGTTTAACTCTCATTCTCTTTCTCTTGCTGTCTCTCTCGATCGTTCTCATTCTCTCTCACCCCCTATACGTGTAGTTTTATATTCCGCTCACCCCCTTTTCCGCATCTCTCTCTCTCTCTCTCTCTCTCTCTCTCTCTCTCTCTCTCTCTCTCTCTCTTTCTCAATTGCATAACATGTAATATATTCATGACATGGTTTAAATGTCTGGGTGGTTGTAGGTCTCCAGCGAGTATTGATTGTCAGAGGGAGGCTGTATATCTATCCGTACTGCACCGGGAGAAGTCTCTTTCGAAGCACGCCCTAAAGGAATACTACACTGTGGACCTGCTAACTGTTCTTTTGTATGATACTGAACCTGATATGTTCAGTATATGACATAAACTAGTCGAAATACCCAGACTAAAAAGTTCAGTTGCTGGGTCACCTCATCTGAAATCGTTTTCAACCAATGAACAGTTGTTCTTACTTCAAGCGTCCCTCTAATATTCACTTCTTTTTTCTCTCTCTCTTCCTCTCTCTCTCTCTCTCTCTCTCTCTCTCTTTCTCTCTCTTTCTTCCTCCTTTTCATTCCTTTACATGTAGCTTTTACATTAATATTTTACTTTTATCTCTGTGTATAGCATTTATCTTTCCTTTTACACTACACTATAGATGTTTCTGTGGACCTTAACCTAATTCTTTTAATCACTTGCTCTTTCTCTTTTCTTCTGCTTTCTAAACAATAATTTAAGAGATTCCTCTGCTAATTATTTACCCTTCTGCTTTTACCTCTATCTTTTCCATTTACTAATATTGTTTTTAGTATAGTATTAACACACATCTCCAGCACCCTCCCATATAGCTTAATCGGAATTCAAGCCATATATTCCGAGGGTAGCCCTCTTATGCTTCTTGAAGGCAAAGTTAATGCGTCTCTTCACCCTTAAGAGCTATTCCTGGCTAACAAAGGCTGAGGCATGCAAACTTGAGACAAACAACAGAACACACGCGATTTACCACAAGTTATCTAAATTCTAAAATCGTCTTTAAATCAAACCAATCCCAGTGCCGTCTGATGTAGAGAATGTTTTCTTACAAAGGAATTAAATATAGTCTATTCAGAGGCTAATACCGAGCACATGACGACAAAAGGAAAGCTGTTAATATGAACGATAATTGTCGTTTGAACATTTTTACCCACTGCCTACGGGAACCAGGTTATTCCTGTAAAAGACCTAGGGGAAAGGTGGTATCGGGAAGTCAACTGTTTAAAATATTGCCATCGTTTTGTTTTCCCGGTTTTTTATATACGTCTTCTTGCATAACGGGACGTGAAGCTTTTAAAAATCTTTAAATATGTAGTGTTGTCATTTTTTTTCATCGGTTTTTGGGAGATATGTTTCTGCCCATAACCCTGTTCAGATTTTTCGTCTTATCTTTTCAAAAAGTTGGTTATATAGTAACCTAATGAGTTGATTACTTCAAATAACGCTAAAGACACGTGCAATCTGGTGTGTGCGACCAGAGTGTGTGTCTGCGCGATAGACAAACACACATTCGTGTATGGATTATTATTGAAACCGGGCAAATTTCTGACGTCACACTTGGGTATTCAAGTTTTAAAAATCTACTGAAGATGTGAAATTAGTTACCCATGACGCCTTAATCCAAATTCAAACATCTTTCGTCCCTGCTGCCTGGATGAATATATCTGCATAATAGACACCAAGACCAAAACACAACTACTGCTAAACGGATAGCGTAGATCCACCTATTGAGGGGCCACTGGTATCATCGGGATACCAGTATGAAAAGGTAGATGGTGAGGACAAAATGCGAAAGAACATTGATAATAATGATGATAATAATAATAATAATCTAGATTTATATAGCACCTAATACATCTACGATGTCTCCTGGCGATCTGCAGATATAATATTTCCCTGATCATCGGACTCACGCTTGCCTGCACACAATGCATGCACCTTCTCCACTCCACTGGGGAGCATTCCAGCCAGTCGCCTTTTCACAATTGACTTTCGGATCCTAACGGGTACAGACTTAACACCTGGGTGGAAAGGAGCAAGCAGACAACATTTCCGGCTGTTATTTGAAACAGGATACACGCCAAGGTACAAAGGTAACAGGTACTCGAAAGAAAATGCACTAAGTGCCATGTCGCTCTATGTGTTTCATCCCTGCCCTTGTCTTAATGTAGAGAAGTAAGGACTCCGGTTGAATTTAGAATAAAGATTTATTCCCCTTCTTCAAAATCGATGCAACCAACGTATGCTTACATCCTCTGCGTCCTCTACACATCGTCAGGTCCGACACCGTCCCTGATACAAGTAGATCATTGTTGATACAACTTGAAAGACACTAATTGCGACCTTGAGCTTCCCGTAGACATTACGGGGTTTCCATAATACTCGTCTTTTATCCATCACGTGGTAGACAAAGCAATGACAAAAAATTTTGATGTAACATTAACGGACCTGTAACCTACTTCTACAATCAAAGACTTTGATTTTTTATTAACAATTAAAAACATTTCGTCTTTACTGCATATACTCTTTTCCTATGAATTATATTTTCTCTTTTTTTTTCAATTTAAACCCTTTAAAACACATTTTCTTTCCTGTAAAAGAAGGAGAACAATAAGTATTTTAAAAAATAATATTGATGGACTGAATTAAACATAGTATAACCCCACAAGGTGTTCTAGAAGCATGGTTCTTTTGCCGTTCTCCACCCAACCCTCTGATCAAGAAACAGATATAAAAACTGATGGAGGAGAGATAGACAGAAACAGGCTAAAGGGAGGTAGAGAAGGAAAGACACAAAGCGAGAAAAAAAGATCATTTTCAAAAATGTAAAAGATAGATGAATTTGTGAAAATCAATAAACTTAGAACTTTGAACTTTAAATAAGAATTAAGTCGTATCATTCCTTAGTTATTCCTTCGCTTGTATGCGAGTGGGCGCGGCGAACATGAAACTTAAACCTTCTCACGGATTCCTGGGTGATTTCAGTTGCCCTAGGATATAGAAGCCTTACCCATAATCAAGACAAGCATGGTTGAAATAAATGTTTCAATATGCTAACAGTATCAGTCATCTGCTTACCTGGTCTCTGGAGAATCCTAGGAAAGGAATAACCAGTATCACAGTGGCAACTTTTAATAAAACAAAAGACAAGGAGCTAATACCTTGCTTTGTCATATCTGATTCTCTCCTCGCGGTAAAAGTTGTAAGAAGAACCAAAACTATCTGTCATTCGTCTCTATATTCGTTCAGTGATTTTCACATATAAAAATTGGCCTATGATAACTCTTTCTTAAATCCTGATGATGTGTAAATGCGACAATATAGTTAGAAAAAGAACAGACTTAAATATGAGAACGATTCAGAACATCCAATGCGATATTCTCCACAGATGTTAGATCGCAGTGGTTCTGGTTCGGTTTTGGGGGCGAACAGAGGGTGACATGTTAAATAACTATACAACACATCATTTTGTTCGGTACATTAAATCAGGATAGTGTAACTGGGGCTTTAACGCTTTAATGTCACCTTTTTGTTACTTCGCATGGTGTTTGTCTTTAAATTACTACACGCTTTGCAGACGTTCTGCAGGAAGATTGAAGATACGATTGTGGACCCCTGTGGCAATTTAAGTCCTGTTATTATAGTTTCTGCGGCTATTGAGAGCCAGAGCAGACGATGTTATTGAAACTTGGCGGGAGAATCTCAACAGAAAAGCAATCTTATCACGTAAAGCATAATGATTAGAGATGTATCATTCATTGCATCTAACGTCTCGGAGGAGGGCTAGAGAGTGAAGATGACATTTCGGAAAGGAGAGGCGGAAATCTGTTCCGGGAATTCATAGTTCTTTCATTCGGAGTTCAATTTGAGTTTGCCGTGTAGGACCAAATACACGTTTAAGAACAGAATATTGATGTAAATCAGTGTTTACTAAAATTCACATATCCATGATATATTATTGATGAATGAAAGGTATATCAAACATGTCAAAGGAGAGTCTCTATGAGTGCAATATTGTACGCCTAATATGCTGCATTTATCATGTATATGGGTTCTTAATTGATCATATTTTCATAATGTGCATAATACTTCAAAAGATGATTTGCGGTGACATGATCCCATCCCATTTGTTAAGAATATTTAAAATATCTATTTGCCTAAATTTGGATATGCATTTGCTATTACTATCATTATTCTAAGTATTATTATTGTTTTTTCCTTCACAAATTACCATGTAAAGTGTAAAACAGTACATAAGGGTCTCTTACTTGAAGTTCAGATCCTGATAACAAATCGACAAGTCACGAAATAAACATGTTTACAAATCTGTTGATGAGATCTCATGAGTTTAAAGCATTAATACCATTTTAAAAGTTTAGGAACACCTATTGAAACTTACTGATTGTTTCTTAATATTCGAATTCGAAGCTCTCCATGCTTTTGATGTGAATAACTGCCGACGACGCCGCCGTAAATAAGGGCGCTTTTAGACCTCGTTTTTCAGACCAGAATAAGAGTTTTGATACTTGTTTAGTTCAAAACACAGTGGATTTCGAAGCAGTTTCAAAACCCAATCAGTGCGTAGTGCGAATTCCGCGGCAGATTCAGGATTTATCTGCACCAACATGAGAAAAGAGCTATAAACAAGGTTCCGTGAAACATCGTTTCAAAACTGCATGTGTTTCATAACCGTGTTTCAAAACGCTGATTCTGGCCTGGCTCTAAACTATAAACGCACGGCGAGTGAGTTTTGAAACTGTGTTCGAAACCATGTTTCTGCAAGAGGAAAAAGAAGCTACGGAGACAAACATATTTTGAACTAAACGCATATCGAAACGATGAAAGAGAGCTCCAAACATACCATTAGTTAGGGTGGGATCGTCGATGGTTATACACATCAACAGCTTGAAGAGCTTTGTCTTTCAAGGAAAGTCGAATAGGACTGTGAAGAAACAATCAGTACATGGCGGTGTGTGTTCTTAAACTTTTAGGCCCGAATTCACATAATAAAGGAGGTTTAAACCATGGGTAAGGTTTAAACCTCCGTAAGCGTACTAAAAGAAGCGTAAATAAGCGCACATTGCCCATGCGTGCTCAAAGAAAACATATGATTGGATCGAATTCCGTGCGCCCGTACGCTTAAAAACCCCAGGAGGGGGTTTAAACCATGGTTTAAACCAAACCTCCTTTGTGAATTCGGGCCTTAGAATGTTCTTAATGCTTTTAACACGTAAACTCTTCCAACCACTCCTGATCAAAAGAGATGCCTTTATCGTCCCTCAGTGAGATAACTCCTGACTGCTGCATTGAGGTAGGAGCATCTATATTACCATACAAATTTATCTTTAACTATACCAATAACCTTAGACATAAACAAAAAGGGAAATTAGTTTCTTTTTTCCATACTTGATTAAAAAAGAATATTATTATGATTTTGTTCTGCACTCTGAGTAGGTCTAATTTCAAGAATGAAACTGTAATTCTTACTTCAAAGTACATAACCGGTAAATTGTTATTATGCTTCAGTCTCACCATTTACTCTATCGTGCGAATGAAAATAAAATATTTAATTATGTTTTATTCAGTCCTTTGCTTATATTTTGTAGTAATATCCTCTCCTACTTATTATTAATTCCACTATAAAAAAGCGCTTGAACCTACCAATATAATTTTAATGTTTTCTTTGTTTAAACCTTTTGTATTCTCACCAAGTCCACTATGAAGTGTCAGCGCTACAATTTTATATTTGCTGATATTATCTTTCAATTCAATTCAATTCAATTCGATTTATTTCGCAAGATAAAATCAATATACAAGGTAACAATAGATTAAAATATATATACAAAATTATGCGGTGCCATGCATGAAGGTTCAAAAACCTGTAGAATTTGGATCACCCATTAGACAATACAAAAACGGAACCAAATTATTTTAGGCACAAAAACAATATAATGCACCTAAACACATACAAACACCTAAATTATAACTACAACAGAAAAAAAAAGTATTTGGAAGAGTAAACCGGATCTGTAATCAATCTATAACCACGGTAATAATATCTCGAGGACTTTGCTATGTCATGTGTATGAGACATTATAAAACACGATAAAAACTACTTTCGAAAAAATAAACTCAAGGGTAATTTCAAAGGCCTATTGTACTGCCTATAGAAATCAGGTTCGGATTACGTAATACGCAATTGTAATGTTCGCACATGTCTAAAGGTGATAGACAGGGCTATAGAAATTGCCTTCAGTTGATTTTACGAAAGTAGTTTTTACCGTGTTATAAGTACTTTGCAATCAAGAAGCATGGATTATAAAGTGTCTTTTTATTCCCTTCTTCATATTTTCAATACTTTTAACTTTTTTAAATTTCTGTGTATGTTATAATTGTTGTATAATATCAAATATGTAAATGTATACTGTGACTGAACGATGAGGGCTCTATATTCATATTTTTGTTTTTTGTTTATTTTATTTATTTAGTCTTATTTTACCAGGGTGGCTTCATCAGTGATTTTGTCGCTGGTTTACAAGAAGGCCCTGCATAGCCGTTTTCGTAGTATATGCCTTCGCTTGTTTTTCCGAAGCTGGGTCTGACTATCATGAGAATGCTCCTCCCGGGGGGCGTTTCATGAAAGGACTTGTCAGATATTTTATCCGACAAATTTGCTCTCAGCCAATCAGATGCAAGGATTTCAGTAGCTTATAACAGTTGTCGGATAAAATATCCGACAACCTCCTTTCATGAAACGCTCCCCCGGTCTTCAGAAATGTTTCTTTAGAACCAATGGAGAATCGTCATCCCAGTATCCAATATAAAGTAGGCTGATAGTGGACATATTGTATGCGAAAAACCCTGTAGGCATCACCAGTATAGGACAGTGAATAGGAGAACTACCAGCATCTATCGGAGATGGTAGTTTGCCCTCGTCTTAGGTTTCTTGGTGAAAGTTGGATCAATAAGATAATTACCCTGTTTGGTGTATAAGTTACAGGAGGACAGCCTTGTTGATGAGGCTTAATCGGGTTTATTTCGGGGTATTGTTTGCAGATGTTCGCTGCCTGGAGCGGAAGCCTTGATAGGCAAGGTTTACTACCGATGGTTAGAAGTTATACGATTGAACTTGAACTTGATTTAAAGGTAAATATCAACGATTCTATTAGGTCAGAATGAATAGAAATAGATGTCTTACAGGATTCGATTAAATGTTTGGACTGTTATTGCCTCAACTGCAAATAATCAGTCTCGATCTTTCCCTTTCTCTGCTTTCTGTAGAAGTGACGTCATAATGTAGGCGTGACGGATCCAGGGTTAAAGGGGCCACGCTCCCCCTTCCAGGTAAGATTTTAAAGCCTTGTTGGTTTCATGTGTGCTATGCGTTTATGTATGTGTAAACCATAATCTATGCGTTAAAAAATATACTGATAAAATTCTGTCCCTCAATGCATGTACACCTGGCACCCATAAAGGTTAGGAACGTCTATTCAATGACGAATGGGTTACCTCACTACAAAATAATGAAAATAATAATGCATACTTCAGAAGCATATTAAACACGTCACAGCTGCATCTGCAAGCGATGAAATGAATCTCAAGCAAACCAAAGGTATATGGCAACTCTACATCATCAGATATAAGCCGTCAGCTTCCGCAACCGGTGCACCATATTTTCATTGCAAATAATTGACCAAAAACCACCATCAGCACGCTTTAGAGCGAGAGAGAGAGAGAGAGAGGTGCGTGTGTGGGTGCGTGAGTGTGCGGGGAGGCAAATACGATGGCCAACGTTTGTCTTTTTGGTACATTTTCTATTTTCCTTTCTTTAAGACCTCTTTTCTGCAAGCGTCCAAAGTTGACGATAAATAGAGGTGCTAAGCATTGACTTACGTCAATATGAAACTGAATATGAAAGAAAATATTACTCGTATCCGATGGCACAGGTATATCGCTTTTCAATACACGCAATATCTCTTGCTTTGTCTGGTTGTTTTCACTTCAACCTATCCACAGCATTAGAATTCTACACCAACCCCTGTGGCGTCACCGAATCAGATCGGTATCTGTGTGAGAGTGTTATTTTACTCAGAGCGCTTGATTGTGAGGCGATTCAGCCCCGCCGTGATAACCACTGAATACAGAACCGACTCGGAATGCTAGCCTAACACTCGAATAGATAAAAAACAGAAATAGAGAAGTGGAAAGCAATGACGGGTAGAGAATGGGGTAAACGATAAAACCAAGCATCAAACTGTGTTCAAAAGTTGCAATATTTTGTGGAATAAAATAACAACACTTTCTTTATCACAGTGAATGAAAACAATAATTGAAAAAGAAGTACAGGAACAATTGCGAATAAATCAAAATAACAGGGAAAAAAAGGCTTATTTGTTTGTGTACGTTATTGAATTTCCTTTTAGAATTACATCATTTTGATTTATTAGTAAATTATTCGTTTTACAACTTTAACTTCAAACAAATAATCTTCAATACGATTTTAAAAAACTGAATTTGTTTTCCCCTTTTTAGATTTGAGTTTTCAAGCAGCCTTGTTTTGTTTTTGTTTTCTTTCTTTCTTTCTTTCTTTCATCTTCTTCTAAGGCTGTTAAATGTTGTCTTATGGGCGAAATTTCAGATATACATGTATATATATATATATATATATATATATATATATATATATATATATATATATATATACGCTTATCAAGAGAAGCTATCTCTTTACTATTTTTGCTCTGTGTGTGTTTTTAAACCCATTCAAGTACAACCTTGAAAATATCCGTTGATAAATAACATGCCCTTTTTAGAAGCTTCTAAATGATAAAACCTGTGCAATTAATGAATCTACATCAGATGTTTTTTCCTTTTCTTTTTCGTTCATATCTGACACAGACCAGATAGTATGAAAACAATTTCCATAAAGTTCGTAATTGATAGGTGGCTCAGATGTTTGTGAACTGTACCATAAAATTGCACACATTAACGAGACATGAATGATTACATGCGCAACACAGATTGTTTGAATATTTGATTATTTCGACACGAACCTCCTCCATTATTGCATAATTAAATCTGTAAATATTTAATTATTGCTAAATTGAATGACAGCGTTGAAGAAGAACACGTTTGTATTCAATATATCAACTGAAAACGAACGTCTAGTCAAATAAGCAGTGAGAGGACTTTTTATAATTAAGAGAAACAATTCTACATTCAAGCAATGCAGACGACATCCATTTGGAGGAGTACGGCCTAGTTTCAACGGGAAAGATCAATCTTGCATTAAAAAGATTATTTACAAAAGTGGTGAATGCAAGCAACTGTAATGTCAGGACTTCTATAACCAGTGACGTCCATATTAAACGGGTGTGAGGGTACCAGGGATGCGACAGCCCCACTCAAAAAAAATTTACGGAAAGATTAAAAAACTATATGACTTTGTTTTACTGTTGCTACAAATGTGAACGTATGAGGAAATTAGTGTTTGCTTAAGTGTATAGTGAGTTTGTGTTTTCTACCCTTACCAGCAAATTCTCTTCTTCTTTTTTTTCCTGCTTGCTAAAAAAAATTACATTGTTATCAGTGTCTCTAGATTAACTGCAATTTGATACCCTTTATGTGTAGATTTTATAAAACAAATCAAAAATATCCCTTTTTCCATTTTGCTAGATTATATCAAAGGTAATTACTGAATGAATTATTCAAAACACCACAAGTTTTTAAACTTGACCGAGTATCCATTGAAAGGTGCTGTGATGTCTGAAAGGTTAACTTATTATGAATGACGATATGTACTTCATTCATCTGGCTCTTTCCATTGAAATCAACCATTGTCGGTATCTTAAGCCCACCACTTTTAGGGGAAAGTGTAATAGCATTTGATTTAAGCTATTCAGCACATAGTTTTGATTGAGGTTCAGAATAGTCATCTAGATAGCAAAATCGAAAATACGGCCTATTGCGAGCTTTCTAGTCTGAGGAAAGGCCAAATCGGCTCCGAGTCGTAGTGACGTCAGAGCCGTCCTACGATTGTTTACTGATTTGGCCCTTATTCCGGGTATAAGGCTGACAGCGCATCAAAATTCGATGTTAAGTATTCATATTATTGTTCAGAACCTAAATTATGTAGATTTTAATTGTTGAAATACCCATATTTAATGCTGTTGCAATTTATTTCCAAAATCGGATCGCAGTTTATCGTATAGTGTGCGGTGGGTGGGCTTTAGTTAGTAATACAGTCATAAGGCATTTTAGGATTATATTCACAGGAGGATTACTAACTTAAGTTGCCATCCTGTGTAATCATGGTAATGCTCTGTCTGACAAATCCAGCTGCTCAGCAAATAGTCAAGACTGACTTCTCCTGACATATTCAATCACCATAGTTGTTTTCCTTTTTTTGTAAAGTGATTGTGGTGTGTGATAAGCAGGCAGTTTGGAAAACGCAAATGCGGACCGAGAAACAAGCGTGTTAAATATCGATTTGAATAACATACAAAGTCATGTACGTCGAAATTTAGAGTCATCAACTAGGCCTCAAGTTTAGCGTTGTTTTGCACTTTCATATTCCCTTTTCCTTGAACATATTACCGCGTCGTTTACCTCTTCTTTAACGCGTCGATATCTGACGGTATAATTGTTCATAAAAAATATATATGTTTGACGACGAGACGTGTTATAATGGACGTATTCTAGCGTGTTATTCAATAAAGGCGAGATAGACTGAAGGTGAACAGGTGTAAGTAATACCTTCAAACTGCCTGCTATTTATCTACACATGTCTGATTTCCTTCGGTATGAAAACAACTCAACAACTCCTCATAGAATTCACTTTCCGTGTTGGTAGAGTGTCTGCCTAGCCTGTTGATACGCCGCTCGAAATTAAAACACCTCGCCTGAAACACGTTAAAGTCAGTGTACACTTTGTCGGAATGAAATTTGTCACATTGAAAAAATATAGTTCGCAGAAGAATAGCAATAGGTCTATACACATACTCGAAATGATTGCAATTCTTTCTCTCAAGAAGAGCACAGAGAATATTAGATATTCAATTGAATTTACAACACCTGAGGACTTTATGATTTGCTTTTGTGTTTCCTTTATTTTAGTAATTCCAATCAAGCTTTACACGATGAAATGCATTTTCCTGAAGATGATAGCTTACTGCAAAATATAGTACGGGTTTCTTCAGTATTTCTTTATTATTGCGCTACTTGTCATTTTCTGCATGCACATTGCCTTTAAGAATTTAATTTACGCATATTGAAAAATCTCTCGAAGCTTCGTGCAGATTATGTAAGCGAAGCAAGATATTTATTAAAGTCCAATCTGTTTGCCTATCGCTCTGACAAGCAGGTGTGCTTCATATTGTTCACATTGCCAAGACTTTGGCGTAGAAAATCTCAGTTTTGCGCAACATACCTATGGCGTAAAACCACTGCTGTGCACCGATGTACATGCGTTCGACAATAACTGTGGTTGTGTAAACTGACTTGAGTGATGGGACGAATGTGATTTCAACTTGCACATTTTCTGCTACGTTCACATTACGACCAGCTGAATAATTTGAATTGAAACCATTCAGTCCTCCTTGAAAGTGACTGTCAATAATAGATGAGAGATGTTTGTTGCATCTTTGTTGCATCCTCTTTTCTTATCATCTAATCCCAGATTTACAGATTGCCAATAATTTATCTATGGTAAGCCTTGTGTTGCGAGGATTCTACTTTACTATGATAGACATAGTTTAATGATCTATCAAATAAGCTAGTGGGTTTTGAATCATTTATTTTTTTATATTTGCAAACAAAAATTAAACAATACATTCGTATACAAAAATACATTATTGCCAGACTATTACTTTTTTTTTTCTTCTGAAATTAGCTGATAGAAATAAGTTGATGGAGCCAAAAGTGATGTATTCCGGGGGAGGAAAACATTTTTAATTTCTTGCACAAGGAAGAACACATTTTACTACACATACGAAGCAAATGTAAAAATTATATCCATTTTATATGTAGATAGAGTACCTGAAGAGTGGTAATAAAAGTAAATGCTAGGGCTTTCAAACTTAACGAAGAATGTACTACACGTACACTAGAGATACATGTCACGTGATCCACTTTATTCGGTTAAATGATTGACGTGCCACCAATGCCAGGTAAATTGTGTAAATTTCAAGGTAACTTGAGTAAATTACAAGAGGTCTCAAAAGTCAATAATCGCAGCGGCGTATAGGAACGTGAGATACTCGTCTGGCATACTTCCCGAGGCCAGGGCATGGGATATCTTTCGTGTCATCCTCTCATGAAAGAAACATGCCGATGGTTTGATGTTATATTAGGGGCAGAGGGATTCATCTTTTACCCGCCCACTCTAAATAAGACATTAGAATGTACGTGTTCTCTTTTATACATGGTCCAAGAAACGACACGAGAGAAACGTGACTCTGCTTTTCAAAAGTATTCTTGCAGGTACCGAATTCTATTTCATTTATGAAGCTGAATGGACAGAGTGAAACACTAACAAGCTGTCATCTCCTCCTCTCCACCTACTCACGCTCGATATTTGAAATGCAGTTACAATATGTCCTTCGATTCGGAGGGCAAGGCAGTTCCCCCTTACGAAGAAATACTTACTAGTATCCCGAATTATCGATGTATCTTTTGGAGTGTAAGATTGCCCCTCCCCCTCCCAATAGATGGGTCGATGCCATCATGTCAATGAGTATGTGCCTCTCAATATGTGCCTCTCAATATCGAGGGTATAATGTTTCCAAGTTAATTTCGTCAGGTGACGGCAACGAAATTAACGACTCAAGCTAGTTTTCCGTCCAAGATTGTAGAAGAGATGAAGGCAAAAGATGACCAGAGGCACATCAAGCTTTTTTCTTTATTCCTAAAGCAAAACAAGAGTTGCTTCTTAATTTGATCTTATAGTCTACTAGTTCATGATATCAAACTATGTTATTAGACAATGATTTTATGTAAATTAAGCAATACAATTGTTTTTATGTCGTATCAAATGATTTCTTTTCTCTTGAAAATCAAAACTGGTTCATGAATCGTGAAGTTAAACATCATTTAAACGAGTTATATAATCCTATAATCAGGACAATATAAAATGCAATATTATGTACAGAGAAATTGTGTTACAATATTCTATTTGTGATACATCTATTTAAACTTAGTGACACAATAACCCACTACACCTTCCCACATGTAATAAGAGTCCTGAAGAAAATACAATTCATTTCTTTATGTTTCTATTTCTTAGCTCATTTTGTCGCTCTCCGTTTTCATTAGAAAATGTTTTTCCCAGAACATGATCATGATGATCAGGTTGTTTTCAATTATACTTACTTCCAAACTATGTAACAGATTTCAATCCAAATAAGGTCACATTCAATACTCTAATCACCTTCCTGCATGTCTTGGTTTAGATTGCAAATGTCAATATTTTGCACGAATCTTTAAATGTCATCTTTGATGATCAGATAATAGTTTTTTTTTCTTTCCATGCTGAACATATGATATCTATCCCTGTCTTCATATCCAGAAAACATTTGTTCTAGATTTCACTCTAAACAGAGTCCATTTGTCCAGTTACAGAGGTGGATACAGGAATAACAGAAAGGGGGCTACATTTTTGCTGACATTGTTTTTTCCCCCACGATTATGCTTTCATGGCTTTTGGGGAATCCAGTCGACACTTTCCAGGCTTCAGGAGCAACCTTTTTAACTCCTACAATGCATGTTTTATGTGTTGTTGTTCTTGTTGTTGTTTAGTTTGGGGCCTCGGTCTTTTCGACCCCCCCCCCCCCCCGATCCGCCTATATAGGTAACATGGTTAATATACCTATAAAGCCAGCGTTCAATAAAGACCCACTTACATGACTTAGCCCAGTTGTAGTCACGGGTTATGGTGAGTGTCACACGAGTTTAAACTCGTGTGCAACTCCTAAAACCAGGGAAATTTATACATCTACTTTTCAACTATATTTGTACGAATTACCCGAGTGTAGTAATAGTTCCGAGTTACGATGATCTACGTAGTTTACTACGACTTGTATTGATCTTCCAGCGAGTTTTCACGATCATTTTACGAGATTTGTACGAGTTGTCTATAAGTACCGTACGATGGAAATAAGAAATATCTCAGGGGATGACGACGCGCAGTTGTTTTAATGCAAGACGGGCTGGCATCATCACGTGATCAGGCTGCACTTTGGAACTCGGAATAGGATCACTCGAAACTCGGGAGAGGCTCATGCAAAACTCATTGTCAATCGCCTTACCCGTCGTTAACTCGTGCCAATCGCGTGCCCAACGTGAGGTAGCTCACAATAAAATCGTAGTGCTCGTTCTCAACTCTTGGAAACTCGTACAATACTCAAGTTTACTCTAAAGTGGCGAGTAACCGTGCGATTTAGGAAGAGTTCTTCACGAGCTCTCTATGACCAATGCGAGCATATGACGAGTTTAAACGAGTTGAAGACAAGTTGCACCGAACTGCCTTAACACGATGTTGAATCTGGGTATACAGCCATTGGGCTGTCCCGATCTAGAGAGTGAATGATTACTCAGTCTCCCGCTCACCAAGTCATTCTTGTCTGTCTAAATCTCAGAAGAAAAAAAACAAAATGAAAAATAACCTTAAATTTTATAGACAAGTCAAACTGGATGTTTTAGTTTGCGAAGTTTCATGTCCACTGCGGAATGCTTCATCAGGCCGACAAGAAGTGGAATATAATTTTATAATTTTGTAGCAAAAAAAAACAACTCAACAGCTTCTTTAATCCTGTTGAATGTCTAGACAGATGGAAAGTGATATTGAGATTTAAGTGAAAATGAATGAATATGTGAAGGATTTTTTACTGCATGCATGGGCTGCATCAAAGCTCTCTTGGATTTATCGATAAGTAGGTCATACTTGAGTTCTGCGATATCACATTCATGTCACGTGTTATACAGTGCCATCCCTAATAGAGATATGACACCCCACTCAAGACGGTGTCAGCAAATCCATAAAATCATCAGTTTTGTCATATTGATGTCTTTTTTATCTTTTTATGTTTCCCCAAATATCAGGTATTTTTATCATCGCGGAAGATATCAACAAAACTACAAAACGACTACAGTTTAGTCTATATTCGAATTATATTCATTTGATGCAAAAGCAAACGATTTATTAAACATTATGAATACAGTATCGTAAGGATGAATAAAAGAGACATCTACAACATTTATTTCTTGGTGATTATACTTGCATTACTAAATATTTTCTGTGATTAAAAGTATGTCACTTACCATTTATACATGGGTGGTATTTATTTATTCTGTATTGCAGGTAACAGAAATGGAAATGCATAAAAATGAGTAATAGTAAAGCCTTGTCGTGCTTGTGGAAATGTGATGTAATAATCATTTTCACTTTGATCGAATATGATGTTTTATAAATAATATTTATAGAAATATATATATGTCATACAATTATTTTAATGTAATTGATGTGGTTGTAAAATTGTTACTTGTGGCTTGAATTGCTTTGATGTTCTGAGCTGATTGGCAAAACCTATTGTCTTTTTAAGAAAAAAACAACATTTATTTTAAGGCATATCTGAAGGCGTTCTTGTTGCGAAGGGTAGCATTCTCTGATGTAAGTCGGAGCCATTGTTCAGTAACATGGTTGATGCATTTCGGACCTTGACATGTTACTAGTTGGTTCATGTGGGTAATCAATGTATGTCTAATTTCCTGCTGTGTAATTGTAAGGGAGAATTCATAATAAGTATAATGCTAATAAGAATATTGAAAAAAAATGTAGAATCGCTGCACATTGGAGCAGAATATGTAATTTGAAAAAACTGTACTTCATTATTGTTTCGTAAAACGTCTTGAGTAAACTAAAGCCGGTAAAATGTACATTTGTCTGTAGTAAGCCTAGATTTATTGCAACAGTTTTCTCGGATCTTAAATGTAATTGCCTGATTTGAAATGTTTGTTGTCTTAAACTATAAAATCGTTCAGTGTAAAACAAAGTAAGTTTTGTATAATGTATCAAATAGGCTTCTAATAATAGGTATAATTATGAAACCATAGTCCAGATAAATTTATGCTATTTAAGGTTATTTTTTAAATCATCTTTAAGCAGTTTATTAGGACTATATATCAACCAAACGAGATGGTTGGAGATAACCGGAATGAGAGAGAAAGGTTTTGTATTCTACTAATCCAACTCGACTTTAGACCCAGTGTCGAGTTTGAATTTTAGCACATTACAAGCCCAATATTTTAAAACCAAGAATAATATAACTGAAGGATCCTATATTAATCATAGTATTTTTCTGGAAATTCTGAGCTGCAATGGTTGAATAGGTACAAACTATGCCTATATTAAAAACGACATGATAAAATCAGCATGCAATTTTTTTTAGTTGATTAGGCCCACATATGCATGTAAATAGAAACACCAATTAATTAATTTGGTGATATTTTCGTTTCCATATCGATTGGAAAAGTAAAATTTATCACATTGCATAGAAGATATGTGGGTTGAGAGGGAAATGAGTGTAATTTAAGTAAAGCTGAAAATAATCAGCAAGCCTGAATCTTCCGGTTTTGTAAAAAATAATTATGAGGGAACAATTCGTCGCATCAGTGTAAAAAGAGGATAGCGCTCATTGACAATACATATCCCCTGTTTACACTGATGCAACGACTTCGTCCTAACCTTGCTATTTGAGAAGTATACCTTCAAGGCGAAAAACAAAAAAGAATGCCTGGACTCCTTTGTGTAAAATAGGCTGTTTTCGATTTGCATTTGATAGTCTGCCCAGGGCAAGTCATTAAATACACTGTTTGTCGTCCGCTAATTATCAGATAAGAATCGACATTTCTATGTTAGAGTGTCATTGGCGGAGGGAATGATCTGTCTGCGAAAAGAGAACATTACCTTCATTTCTTTCCTGCATTGATACTGCCTGAAACCATTTTGGATAACAACCTAATTACGAGAAAATTAAACATAATCTTGAGTTTTTGTTATCGAAAGAAAACAAACTGACTTCGATCGAATGTTTAATACAACAAATAAATGATTTCTTCCAAATCACTTCAGTAGAAAATGTATCATAACTTAGAAATGAACCCCCCCCCCAAAAAAAAAATGAATGAAAAGAAAAGGAAAACTGAGCTAGTTGTTCTGACTTGGTGTCGAGTTATGTTATCTAGTGAGTTTTCTTTAGTGTTTATATCTCGCTTGTCCAAACTAACGATCTGGTCCAAAGTGTATGTTGCGTTTTTCTTCGTTTGTTTTGTTTCGTTTGTTTGTTTGTTTGTTTTTTCTTCTTCTTCTTCTTTTTTTTTTTTTTTGCTTGTGAACGAACTGCAAATACTCTTTATACAGTGAGGTCAGAGGACTAGTTCCGCTTCAATACATTTAATTTTAAAGGGCTGGTCACATTTGTCCGATAACGATAACAATAACGAGATTTGTCATTAAAGGTACACCCTAGAGCTGCCTTAATAGTTAGAGACATGAGCGTTCTCAGACGTCCACACCATATACTTCAAATTAACATAAGTTTTCTTTCACTGATTTTGACAACATTCAGCATATGTACAATTTACATGTATATAGAGTAGTATGAATATAATCAAGAACTTGCAATACAAGGAAGAGGGCGCGATCCCAATAATCAGACGCTTGTAGCGGGTACGCCTGAATACACTAATACAATATGAAAAGAAGAATGGGACAGACAAAGAGGGAGAGAAGAGGATAGGGAACTTGGAGTAGAGAGAAAGAAGAGGACTGCAACATAGTAATAATGGAGTTATATGGCATGCATACACTGCATGCATATAGTAGGGTGTACCTTTAAGCCAAAATCTCATTATCGTTATCGTTATCGGAGAATGTGATCGTCCCTTAATTCTCCTGATGACGATCAGAGCATACTGATCGAAACGTCGAGAACCACAGAGCTCTTAGCGGAGCTCACCAGCCCTTTTCAGGGCTCTTATTCCTTGAAAGAATCACATGGTGTAACCCTGAAAAACTAAACCTACAATTCAGTTTCTCCACCATGAAAGTGTCGCTGATACTTCACTAAATATTGTTCAAGTCATTATCATATATGTTGTAACGATCCTTTTCTATGTGTCTTTTATATATCCTGTTGCTAAATTGTTTGGTAATTGAAAGTGATTTTTCAAATGTGCCTCATTCATTATATTCATACTTTGTGTAAATGCATGCTTCAGTATAAAATGTGGAACTCTTAAATTAAATAAAAATATATTAAATTTACAACTGTTGCAGGGCGGTGTTTAAAAAAAAAAAAAAAAAAAAAAATCAGTGGGGTCTACAGGGTGCTCCGACAAAATTATGCCAGGGTGAAATTGCTCGGGGCTAGGGTTAGGGTTAGTGTTACGATTGAGTTTCAGGTTAGTTTTAAGGTTAGGGTTAGGTAGGTATAGAATTTAGTCCAGGGTTGAAGTTTAAAATTCGTTTATTGTGCAAAGTTGACGCGGAGAAATTGTCGCCGGAACATACCTGTGTCGTACAACAGCCTATGGACATGAACATTCAAAATCACAATAACAGGCCATGCCTGGCATAGACGTGTATCCCGGCTGCATTCAAGTGCATTTGAATAACTGCTTGAGGGCGTGAAAGTATGAAGGGTTCATAGACAAAGTCCTTATGGTGGAAAATTAATGTCCTCCACTGAAAATGGAGAGAACAATCCATAAAGCGTGTAGAATCACATATTGGGACACATTAATGGTGACATAGAACAACAAAGGTGAAGTGTCTGACGTCAGCTGAACGAGAGCTCAAGTTGGAATAATTTAATTTCTGTTAACACGGCTCACAGAACGAAAGTGTTTGAGTGATGTCCGTTCAGTTTTGTTTTCCTGATCCTCACGCTACATTTCTTACCATACCGAGATATCTTACACTGTATGGACAGCAATATGTCATCTCAATTTGCTATCCATACGCTGTGACATGTCACGACATGTTTCTTAACATGCCAAGATATATTACAATGTTGGACGGTAACATGAATTGAATGAATGAATTGAATTATATTAAACATTGACAAAGATTTACATCAATATTCTGTTCATAAACATATAACAAAGTATTATCATACATATATTTATAACAAAAATATAGATACAAATTTGCAGTGTTCATGTAATCTCAGTTTGCATTCCATACGCCTTGAGATCTCATGCTATATTTATTAGCATGTCAAGATATCTCATTGTGTATGGACAGCAATATGTTATCTCAGTTGGCTGTTCAAACGGTGTGAGATATTACGCCGCATTCCTCAGCAGCCGAGAAATGTCTTATTTCACAAACATAGACATGTCACTTCACTTCAATGAAGCTGTCCATACGTTGTGAGATCTCACGCCACTTTTTTAGGATGCCGAATTATCTCATGCCTTATGGAGAGCGAATTAAGATCAGTTTTCACTGTTTGTTTGGCGTGAGTGTATATCTCCACTGTGTGGACAGGGTGACATAATTCAAATGAGCTTATAAAACATCACTATCGGGAAGGTTTTCAAGACGCTTTCCACTTGGATATACGTTGTTTGAATTTTAATAACAAAAAAGACAACAAAATTTGTAAAATGTATGCACGGACGGGCGCCTTGATTGAACAGGTGGCTTGAGAGGCGACACGAACAGCGTGAAATGTGAACGAACCTTTTTTTTCGCTATCCAAACACGTGACAAGCATTATTGCCGATTTGGAGTGCGTTGCACGCCCTTTCTCTTTCTCTCAACATCAGTCTTAACAAAACACTCCAAACTGACAATGAATGATGGTATACAGAGTTCATTGTTCTTGTTTCGTTCCCATCGATACTTTGTCGTCATCCCAGACATTCACCTTAATATCCCCGAGGATAAAAAACACAGAGGTGCAGCTCAAGTTTTCAGAGGGTACTAGGCGCACCTCCTTGAGTGTGGTCTGCCATGGATTTCCAGTTTTATTTTGACATATACTTGTGTCATTAGTTATTCAACTGCTATGTATACACGGAAGGCAATACAGAAATTCTAGTTTTAAGGTTGGTCACAACCGGGTGTGTACCTTCTTGCGTGTGGTTCGCAGAAAATCCTTGCGTCGCACGCACGAAAGTGCACGTTTTGTCGAAGCACGTAGGAGCACGCAGGACAGGAACCTGTTGGACATGTTCAACAATCTCTGCGTGTGGCTACGTGTTCCGATGAACGCACGTGACAAGCTTTCGGAGGTGTCACGAAACCCACGACTAATCCATGGCTCCATACGCGCCTAGGTTGCACGGGACCCGTACTTGGGTTGTACGTTTGTCTCAAGAGTTCTTGCAGGTAATGCTATGGTCACAACTGACCGTGCGTGTTTTTGCACGTACGAGACCGCAGCTGCAATCGACTGTAGGCCAACTCCTGCAATTCATACGTCCTGTTTATGTCATGGTCTCAACCGGTCGTGCCCCTCTTTGCAGCTCCTCTTTGGCGTCTTCCACCCTCCTCATTAACATACCCCCTCTTACCTGCAAGAACTCTTGTGGCGAACGTACAGGTAACGTGCAAAAGATGTGCAACCGACGGCCGACATGTCACGGCTCCATATGAAGCCATGGGCTCCGTGAGACCTCCGCAAGAAGCCCCATGCGATGGTCGCAAGAAGCACGTGCAGGAAGTACGTGTCACGTGCGTTCATGAGAACACGTAGCCACACGTAGAGATTGTTGGACATATCCAACAGCCTCCTTGCGTGTCCTGCGTGCTCCTACGTGTTCCTACGTGCTTGGAAAAAAAGTGCTTACCCGTGCGTGCGACGCAAGGATTTTATGCGAAATATGTCGCTGACCACACGCAAGGCGGTGCACGACCGTTTGTGACCAACCTTTAAGACATGTAAAGAGAGGATATGTTTATGAGGAGGGTGCAAGAGGCCCAAGAGGAGATGTAGAGAGGTTCACGAACGGTTGTGACCATGACAATCGAAGGACAGTACGAATTGCAGCCGATTGCAGCTGCGGACACGTACGTGCAAAAACATGCACGATCAGTTGTGACCATAGTATTATGTAACGCATGCTCCTTAAGCAATGTGGAATTTATGTTGTCTTCCCAGGTTCGATTACGTTATTGCCGGCACCAATTGAGCCTTTAAAGGGAAATCCAACCTTAATAGCAAGTTGCTTTGAAAGAAAGAGGAAGAATCAGAGAAGCAGATTGGTGAAAGTTTGAACGAAATCGGACAAGTAATAAGAAAGTTATGATTTTTTGAAAGTTGTAATCACTAAGCATATGGGAATCTGAAATTGGCCGAATAGGTAATGTCACTGTGATGTAGCTGTGGACAACTCCCCCATTTGCTCTAACACACAAAATGACTAAAATGTCACTTTTTTTCAAAATGCATTACTCAGTAGGATCTTTTCGTTCATGAGGACCTATAACAATATGCTATCTCCAATATATTTTGAGTACTGCCCCGAGGGTAAAGGCGCCTCGAAGAAAACCGCAAATTAATGATATTTTTGTGTACGACAAATGGGAGAGTTGTCCACAAAAATGTCACAATTGACTCACCAAATTGCCAATTTGAGATTCGCATAGATGTAGTGATCTCATTTTTCAAACATCCATAACTTTCTTATTCCTTGTCCGATTTCTTTCAAACTTTCACCATCCTGTTTTTCTTATTTTTCTGCTTTCATACAAATCATCTTATTACCAAGGTTGGATTGCCCTTTAAAGGAAACTAGCTCATACGCCAGTAATCCAAGGAAACTTTTTTGCACTGTTCATTTATCAATGACTCTTTGTACGATATCATTCTTACATGGCGCTTCAAAAGCCCTTATTCTGAACTCTGGTTTAACTTAAACTGCAGTTTAAGTTTAACCTGAGTGTAATTAAATCTGACCTTAATCGCATGTCCAGTCTAAGTTTATGTAGAAAGATGAACCACAACTAGACTGGAGTTTAAGTTAAACTGGAGTTCAGAATGAGGTTTTCTAAAATTCCTGTTTAAAGGGCAGGTTTAGACTGGGTTTAAACCACACATAAACCGTGGTTTAAGTTAAACCGGGGTTCAGAAAACGGGCCAAAGACCACAGAGGTCACTGACTTTTTCCAAGCACGTAGGAGCACGTAGGAGCACGCAGGACAGGCAAGGAAGCTGGTGGATATGTCCAACAATCTCTGCGTATGGATACGTGTTCTCATGAACGCACGTGACACTTACTTCCTGCACCTGCTTCTTCCTATGTCAGGCAAATGACGCCTCTGATGCGAAGGGCTTAATCCACGAAGAGACAGCAGAATGTTTTATGACACTTATATTGCCACTTCCGATTAATGCATTACCATGAATAGTTTGTTGTTGTTGTTTTGTTTTGTTTTTTGTTTTTTGTTTTGTTTTTTGTTGGTTTTTTTTTTTTTTTTTTAGTTGTTGTTTCGTTTATACTTTTAAGCTTTGGTCGCAAGATAATTGATTGATTGAATTTGGAAAAATTTAATTACCTTCTAATTTATAGAATATTGTACATACTTTAGTCTGGATATTATTCAACATTTCCGCCATTGTTGGGAATGAAATGCATACAAATTTTATTGATTTTCAGAGGTTACGAGTTCATTTCACGAGTTTCGTAGAAGGTTGCTCTTTGAGCAAAAAGACTAAAGCAAAGGGTTAGGTTTCACATAATTTTATTGCAGATTCATGTCCGTGGGCACCATTAACAATGAATGACAATAGCTTAATTATGTTTATAAACATGAGTAGTATGATATCCCCGAGGTGACTTACAATCCATAACTGCTGTATTGAATTGTTCCCAATGCATTTCCTCCAAGTACGTGTTATACTTCATAATTATGCAGTACTGTGTCCCCGATACAAAGCCAAGTTTAGGCAAATCTACGGGACCCCTGTGAAAAAATATAGAGAATGTAACACTTCAAGAAATCAACTCAATTCCAATTTCAAAACTTTCTTGTATTGCCTATAGGAATAATGTTATCTGTCATTGTAATGTTCGCACATTCTAATATGTGATGCACAAGCCTATACTGAATTTGCCCTTAATTTATTTTTAAAGTTGTTGCTATCAGGTTAAAACTATCGGTTCTGAAAAGAAAAAAGGTAATCTAAATCCAATAAGGTGCGAAATCAAATCTATTTTCATATGTCGGAGGAGCATATCTGTTTCTCAGCTTGGAATTGTACATCATGTTGATCTCCAATCTGATAACATGATCAATCATGTTATAAAGTTACCTTGTAAAAACTGGAATATGTCACATTTTATCGGTAACAAAGCCTCTTCAAATTAACTACGAAAATTGATCATGATTTTATTTTGAGCTAGCGATACTCATGATATAAGAAGAGGTGAAAATCCAGATTTGAATGTCAATTGGAATCAGTTGCACAGCGCGTGGGAGAAATATATCTTTTAAGTTGTTATTTCTGGGAAAGAAAAATCAGTGTGAAAGTGGAAAAGAAAACATAATTGGGAGCCTTACTTTATTGTTCGGTTTTTTCTTACATGATATTTTAAGAAAACAAGTTTAAAGTCTTATGTAACCAATTAGGGCACTTTAAATGCACTGAAGGAACAAAGAATAATATAAAGAGATTCTATGCAGTCATTTATTGTCCCCCTTCAAAAATCTGCCGATATGAATGCAGATTAATAAAAGATCCATGTGCAACCCAAGCCCTTGTTATCGTATCATCTTTAATTCATATGATCAGGCGGAGTTAGGTGCAAAGGGATTGTGAAATCAATATTTTGATTGCATTCTATATTTATTAATATCACCAGAGGCATTTCACCCAGAAAACGACAGAATATGCGTGTTATTGACCAACGATTTTCAGATTTCATCTCTCTCTCTCTCTCTCTCTCTCTCTCTCTCTCTCTCTCTCTTTCTCTCTCTATCATACCTTCTCTTTCTTTTACTATGTTTATCCTTCTGCATTTCTTTTTATATCACCCCAGTCGAAACAGCCCTCATCTCCATGTGTCTTAAACCTGTATTCTCTTTTCCGCTATTCCTGAGATACAATATAAATCTTTATTCAAAAGCGTCAAAATATATTCCCATGATCCCATCAAGAAGGGGAAAAAATCTGTCATTAATACTATTGCTAATAATCAATGCTTTAGTGGACCAGTATAACACGTATGAAATTTTTAATTTTAAAGATTTAATTTTTTAAAAGCTGATTTCGCAGTAGCTATGGATATGGAAATCCTTGTTGATTCTTGCTCTCAAAGATACAGATTGCGCTCTATTTTGATGAACCCTTCATCTGATTTCAAATGTCATCCAGCATACAACATACAACAACACAAGCTTCATTGTGTCTGTTGTCGCTATAAAAAAAGATGTTGAGCAAAATTGGGGGAAAAGGGGAACATTTATGTTCTGTTGGGTATAATTATACCCAACTCAGTTTTATTGTGGTGTGAGTCAAACTTGACGGAGGACGTCGATAAAATAAGCATTATCTTTACAAAATATGCCATAATTTATACTAATTTCTCTATTTCCAGTTTTATTTTGACATATACTTGTGTCATTAGTTATGCAACTGCTATCAACTTTAACAGTCATGTAAACACGGAAGGCAATACAAACATGGTTTAGAGATCTTTATCTGCACATTGCGCAAAGAGTAATTACGAACTGGCTTGATTATAATTATAATCGTGTAAATGATACAAGGTATTCACCCTGTAGATAAGCTATCAACCTAAAGTTATACACTATGTCCTAGAAAAAGAACGAAACCGATTTCATGGCAGAAATTTTCTATCATAATGAAGCTCTGCTTCTCTTCTTTCATTTGATGCAAAACTTATTATTCATAATTAACTCATGACTAAATTGAAATAATGGAAAGTAGTGCTACCAAAATTTCATACGCACAGATTGCAACTCTGAGAGAGTTTTAAGGGTAGTAAAAATGATTATTTTGAAAAAAGAAAAACATCACATATATATCTCATAAAGGAAATCATTCATTATGATAGAAAATTTCTGTCATGAAATCCGGTTTTGTTTTTCTCTTGGACACACTGTATAAGAAGTATTAAAGCGATACGAAGGGGTAACGAACATAATATCAAAAGTTTATTGACTCTCCCAGCATGGATCCCAACAAGTATCTGGAGAGGTTATAGTAGTTTGCTTGTCAACGTGATGTTGGTGAAAAGGGGAGAAGTTGAGCCCCATGCAGGGCCATCGACCCCTCTTGAAATGACATGCACCAATTGGTAAATAGATCAATATTCCTGGGAGGGAAAACATAAAATGGGTTTGCCACAACCATGGACGTTACATTCTTTAATTCAGACTGCAGTCATTCCGCCATCAATTCGTTAAGTTTTAAGGAAACTATATGAGTTGAACGACGACCTTCATTACACGTTTACATATGCGTTGCTTCTCATTTAGTTGCCATAGTTGCGATGATACTAATATTAATAATAGCAAAAAGTAGTCCCAATCATTAAAAGCCCTTCCAGAGAACTGCTAATGAGAGCGTTGCATTACGTTATCTATATAAGATAAAACATTAAGATGTGTTGTTCTGATCAAGTCTGTACTGAATAGACTACTTTGATCTGGTTTTATCGATCCTGGTTATTGCCCTAGGATACTGTTAACATAGTTGCGAGACTGAAGGAGGAGGAGTGCACTTTAACTGACATCCCATTAGATACTATGTTTTCTTGAGGTGAGCATTAATGCATTGATGAGAGCTTGCATCCTCCAATGATAGCCCTAAGGAATGACCCGCCATTGAGAGTCAGAATGATGTGGTCACATATCTCCATAACAAGTTATGGTACTCTACGCATTACACCAGTCTTTCTGTCCTTCGTCAAATGGTGGGCTCTACACTGTAAAAAATAACTGTAAAACTACAGGTTTTTGGCCCTTGAAATCATAAGTTATTGCCGTTATTTCAATTTTAAAGTCTTTTTCCTGTAAAACAACAGCAAGTTTGTTGGTTTACCGGAAATCAGCATATATTTACAATCGCCCGATATAAAACACTGTTAATAAAACATTTTCTCATATTTTAACAAGTTACCCAGTTAAATTACAAATCGTTTCCATGGTTCCGTTTTAATTTACAAAGATTTTCCTGTTAAAGTTTCTACTATTTAACAAAAAAACTGGGAACTTGTTATTTTACGTGTACTGGAAAAACGGGCATTCCTGGCATCCTGACTGCTAGGAAATTTCCCGTGAAAAAATGGCAATTTTTTTTACAGTGGACAGATGCTTTCTGTTTGTTCCATCGTATCATCATCATGTATCAAATATCTTTATCTTTATTATTACTTTAACATGCGCCCCTTAGAAATGAATCATATTCATCTAAAAAAAAAAAATAGTTCAAGTAGTAGACAATTTTGATTCTATGAAAGAAATGACAAATTCGTTGAACAAACACAGTGAGTGGTCGTTAAAATATTTAAAGGCCAAACGTTTTTATTACGGTGGAAAAACATATGCAGATATTTTATGTTATAATCTATGACACATTAAGCTTACCTAAGCTTATCAATTTTTAGCGCAAAGGTTTTCAGACTTAAGCATTTTCTGCAAAATACTGAACATTAATTGCAAAAGACTTTGAAAATGTAGGCACTCTCCATATTTTTTTTTTTTTAATTCATTCAGGGTTATGTTCCATCGTGAAAGAAAATGAAGGTTACCCTTCCATATCAGTGCACCTGTCGCACGTGCGAGACAGAAAAAAACCTCCACCATAACCACTCTCTACCCCCAATCTCTGTTTTACCCTCCTTGGGGAAAAGCCTCCAGACAAATCTATCTTGAACATACCAGCGATTCTTGGCAATCGGATCCCCTGACAGTGTCGTCGTGACGCCTTACCCGCGGGCCACCACCTGCGACACTGTAACGGAATCTTCCCGAGTAATACCGAAATCGGTTCCACGGGGCGACAGATTTAATGAATTAAAGAGAGACCAATTTGATGGCTAGAATTCAATAACTTAACCCGACATCGAAAGGTCTAGGTAAAGCATTTCTTGTAAAGGGGGAATAAACTTGATAGAAAAGTAGCCACATTTTGTAAAGATTATGCATCCGCTGGGCTCAAAAGAGAAATGTGGCGGACACGCTAAATCGCCGGGAGAGCAGACCCGGATAATTTTTCCCATTACCGGATCGGATTGCGTTTAGTTTTCATGCTTTGATTATCATGATTAGCGTTATATCCGGAAGCAAGCGCTATTCAGTTTAAAACAATCCATTCCATGATGCATTAAATATATCGGGTTTCTCCCTCGTGAAATATTCCGGGAAGGGTCGGGGCTTTAGGGAATCTCTCTCTATCTAGAGGAAAACTACGCTAGCATGGTTAAGATCTACACACGTCAATTCAAATAAACTGCATTAACCTGTTAACCACATTATCCACGCTCCGATGATCAACAGAGGAGTTATGGTCAGATGTGAAATTATGAAAAATTGAAAATATTCCTGATTGAAGTTCCGAAATAGTCATGGATAGGGAACTCAAAATTGTGGGGATATTTTAGGCCTCCAAAATGGAGACCTACTGAGCAAAAAATAAGGGACACTCCTGCATCAGTCTGACATTGTCCCTAAACGAATACAATGCGAGAAGTCCTTCCATTGATTGAAACTGTAAGAAAAATTAAATGTAACGGAAATACTACAGTATTCAGTATGTCACACGAACTGAATGGATGGGAGCAGGACGCATCCCCTTTAGAAATCCTCTGTGGTTTGGTCAACTCCCATACTAGTATTTATGTTTGAAGGTGCTCCCCATCTACTTAAAAAGCCTGGATGCGCCACGAAAGAATAGTGTATATTATGTAAATGTAAAGAGTATAGAGGGAATTGGATGGGCTACAAAAAAGAAGATGCTTCTATTTACTCTTTTAATATTATTTTAACCCAGTCACGGTCACATTTGGTATACATTTGGGGAAAACATTACCGATTTGAGTGTATAATAAGCCACTTCGTAATTACAATTTGCGCATGTGCAGATAAAGGTCATTTTTACCGAGTACAATTGACCTTTATGGCGTGCTCATCATGATGAGCTCTCCAGTATGATTTTATTATGTTAAAACAGTAGCGCGTACACCAAATTGGGGCCATTTCAGGGTCGTTTGTACCATTACTAATTACGAGCTGGGTAAAATACAACAAAAAATTGGAGAGTGAATTAATAGTAATGTACATATTTGAATGGTGATGTTATTATTCCATTGATTCAAGATTTAAAGCTTTGCATAGTTTTTTAAACTTATAAAGGGATGTACACGGCTCAACATTACCAGGGAGTGCATTAAACAAACTGGCTCCAACATATGCAAAATAATTTTCTTTTATATTCTGTCCTTGGGCGGAGTAGTTGGAGGGGGCATTTTAAAGAATAATCGTTTGCATATTAATAATTCTAGATAAGTCGGTATTAGATTATTTGGATTTAAAAAACAAGAACACAGTATTAATATTTTATGCGCTGCTCTACTGATAAGAAATTTCAGCGTTGGTAAAAAGGAACGCTGAGATGTAAAATAATCCTTATTCAAAATCATTCTAGCATATTTATTCTGGAGTTTTTGTTTTTTATCCCTGTAGATTTTTGTACAGCTTCCCCCAAGATGTATTACATTAATCAATATAAAGTAAAATCACAGTAAAATACAGATTCTTCAATATTTCGAATGAAAGCAATTGTTTCATCCTCCGTATACAACCTATAGCCCGAGAATATTAGAAACATGTTCACCCCAAGTCATACCAGAGTCAAGCATAACACCTAAACTTTCTGAATTTTATTTTAAAAACATGATTTCCCTCTTTTTTCTTATGAAATAATACTTTATATATTCTTTCCCTTTATTACCATATTACATAAGCTTTCCAAGAATAAAATTGTGTGGAATAACATCAAGAGCTTTACGTAGATCTAAGAAAATACCCCCAATAATATGTTTTGGGTCCGTTTTATCACACTCTGCATGTAATTTCAGTTAAACATGTAGAGGTAGAATAAGATGATCTAAACCCTGATTGACAATTTGCAAAGAGTTTGTTTGTTTGTTTTAATTACCCTCTTGTTGGGCATTTTTACTCAACATTTTATACCGTGTAATATGATGTAGTCATCGATTCTGCCTGCTAGGGTTTCTATAAAAGTCGGATGACTATTATTCCTTATGGGGAAAAAGAATAACAAGTGCTAGGAGTAGAGAAAAATGTAACCGTGTTACTTTATCATTTTATTATTCTTCTTTGTTTTTTATTGCTTTCCACTTCCTCTTTCTCGACCTCGTCGTATTTTTCCTCAAGTTTTTTTCTCCTTGATCTGAATCGTGGCTATACTGTTTCATGCCAATGGCACATCAAGGTGAAACATTTTGTTTACAAAAAGTACACAACGCGTGAGGCAAATTTAAAATTCGATTCTTGAAGGAAAAATGAAAGGACAAAGGGCACGGCACGTCCACGTTAGATAAAAAAAAACATGAAAGGAGGACAAATCTGGGTTCGGGGGGGGGGGAGGATGTCTTCAAAAATGGGGGCATTGTTGCATCGATGCGTATGAATGTGGGGTAAAATAGCATAAAAGGCATGAAATGAAGCATGTTCAATTCACATCACTTCTCTCATAAACATAAATCCTCTTCACCATCTTCACGGCCAAGCTGAAGGAGCACGTGCTTAGACTTCCACCCATTACTCTCGTTCTGATTTTAACCGACAAACGAGGCCAATGGGTGCACATCGTCCCTTTTTTTTTTTCTCGCAAAAAAAAGTACGTTCGATTTCGTCGATTTGAAGAAATCTAGGTAACCCCTAGGTGTGTTTTTTTATTCCTCTCGTCTTTTGTTTTTGTGGTAATGAACACTCCAATGCTTTTAAGTCTCTCTTCGAGAAGTGCATTAGGTATTGAGAGAGTCTAGAATAATGTCGCGAATTTTGAGGAAGGAAAAAAAAAACACGGAAGCAACGAAGATTGCAGTAAGAATATAGACGTTCGAAAAGTAAAAGAGACATAAAATTTACTCTTATGAAGGGGAATCAAATATGAAAATAAATTATACAGATCTCCTGTAATATTTCTATGTAATACATTAGCAGTGTCGGTTCACGAATTATTTGACCATGGGCGAGGGGGAATGTTACCTGCCTTCCATTGGATCCACCATTAGAGATTTTAATGTTTCTCCCCCAATTATAATCCAACAGAATATTAATTGAAAATTGTTTCAACACCTTCGTCATGTTCGTCATTCAAATTATACAAATGAAAACATGCACGGGCACGTATGCCAAAATACATGTATGACCAAAGGGCTTGTTTAGAGCCTGTCCAAAAAATAAGCTTCTTCTTGCTAAAATTTAAATACATAAGGTCACGATCCTATGATCTCCTGGAGCGTTAAATTCTATACCAAACAAAATTCATGAGATAGCCTTACATATTTTGTTTTTACTTTTTTTTGGTATTACTAATTGTCAACACTCCTTGTCAGATTCATCACCCGATTGCTAATCACTTTAATGCTACAGTCGTAAGTCGACAGTTCATCTTTAAAAAGACCCTTACAACACGGAAATCCGCCTTTATGATAAGCTATTAAAATCAGGGTTGAGAAATGACAACTTCCCTTTATCGAGGATAAGGAAAAACAAGTCCTCACATTTTGAGGGTGCTTTTTCACTCCTGATTTCGCCGACAGCACCCCAGCACCCCAAAAACTGCTGACAAGAAAATAAAAGGCTGATAGCACGCACCCCAGCATCCCCATAACTAACACTCTTTCAAAATTTCTCGCAAAGTTATCTCGGAGTTGAGAATCGGACTTTTCCTCTGACACAGTGCGTACTATATATTTTCCGCGACAATCATTAAAACTGAATATATTTTGGCACCCCTGTATATTACTGCTTTAGATGCATGAGCTTCGTTTATCCATGTGTCCTGTGTATCTATCATAAAGAGATCTCGCTTAAATTCAAAATTATAGCTGTTGACGTCGTTAATCTGTTACATCGCTTCATCTTCCTTATATTTGATTATGCTCTCTCTCTCTCTCTCTCTCTCTCTCTCTCTCTCTCTCTCTCTCTCTCTCTCTCTCTCTCTCTCTCTATCTTGTAGGTAAGTTAATATATCTGAAGTAGGGAGTGCTGGTGCGAGTTGGGAAGAGCAATTTGATAGGACGCTGGAAACAGAAAGCTCGTTGCTACAGGTTACCTGTCTGTGTGTTGGTGTCAGACGACACATTTGGGTGTCAAATTCGCCACATTCTCGACATCGATTTTAATGATTGGCGCGCAGTTCTCGCTTCGCTCAATTTTCTTTCTTGTTCCCCCACTCTCTTCTCCCTTTGAATTTCGTCTGACAATGTCATGTCTACATCTTTATTGAAAATGTGGCCCTCTTTTTCTTTTTGTCATTGTTTTATCGATGTTCTGCCTTTTTGAAACGATATTAGAAAATCGCTCGAAGTCTATATGGGCTACCCGATATGTCTGCGTACTTTTCCAAAATTTGTCATTGATATTACGTCTGATTTAAGTTTTAAAGTCTTCAAAATTGATAACTGTACTTGTTTTCCTTATACGCCCTCAATATCTCTATAGAAAAGTGAAAAATGGAAGTTCGTGTATATTCCTATGAAACGACTTTTTAAGAAAAGATGTTATTCATCACTTAAAAAGCTTTCAATTCCTTTTTTCTCAAAAACGAACGATTTTTTTTTAAAACGTTCGAATGACACGTGCAGGTGCATGAGACTGGGTTTAGTCGTGGTTAACACAGAAGTGTTGCCTTGAATAAAATAAGGGCTCCTACACTCTAAGCATTATATCTAAGACCCGTTCACACATTCATGACACGATTAAATGCTTGAAGCGATAGAAACGGTACATCTTTATGTGTTAATGAATGACAGGCTACAGTTTCAGAAGTAAAACGAGACCGACAGCCCAAGTGTCGGTCTCTTGGGCTGTTAGTCTTTTTGGAAATCTTCGAATGGGCTATGGCAATATTTAATGGGTAAAGATATTATAGCTGCACACAACAAAAATATGCGTGTGTTCAAAGGTGCAGAAATGTGAAGTCCGTTATGCTTATCTCATTTAGTTTCACAGAGGCCGGTTGTTGTTGTTTTTTTTCTCTCTCTTTCTCTCTTTCTCTCTTTCTTTTTTCTCTTCTTCTCCTTCTTCTTCTTCTTCTTCTTCTTCTTCTTCTACTTCTACTTCTTCTTCCTCCTCTTCCTATTTCATTTTAGTGGTTTATCACCTCACGTCTAAGTGAGCCTTTAGATTGCAAACATTGGTTTGTAAATCACTGCTATCCAATGTTGAACGTGATGTGAATGTATTTATTAAACCCCTACCACATACGACTTGCCACCAATCAATAGACTACCCAATTAAAATCAAATGATTTCAGTCAATCTATTCGGGGGCGACCATCACTTGGTCGGGGTAGGACCAACTTTCCCGAAAAGATTGCCACTTTTTCCCCATAGAAACAATTTTAAAAAATGTCGTATTTATAAATAAGTCAGATTGTCAAATTTGCTGATAGTATAATGGAAAATTTCCAATGAAACAAGAAAAATGGTCTTCCACTTTTGATTTCAATTCGCCGACAGAGGCTAAAGATTTGTAATCTTCCTTGGAAGGATTTGGAATAAGGATTTCATTTCCTCTGCACCCCTGTTTCTGACTGTAATACCTTAACATGTAATAAAGTAGATACTATCTACCTTAGATGTGAACCTGCTGCTATGATGTTTGAACTCGCTAGAATTAAAAAAAAAATACACTTTTCCTTCTGAATAAAGTGCCATGTAAATTCTTCAGAGAATCAAATAATAATTGAGAGTTTAATATAAAAAAAAATTATGAAGACTTTTTGTTTACATTAGCAAAGTTGATTAAGCATTATGTAAGGGGGCACAATTCCGATAAATTTTATGAGAACCCTCAAATAGTGCCTTTTGGACCTTAACTTTAAAAGGGGCACAAAAACACAATTAGACTTCATTTATCGAATGCCAGATTGGCGTTTTAAAAGGGGCACGGGTCACTGTACCTACCCCCCCCCCCCCCACTCCCCCTAAATCCGTCAAAGCTTGATTGTACTTATGTACTTTTTCTCTCTATCTTTTAAACAAAATGACATTACTTTGTGCAAAAAAAAAATGAAAGTTGATGATAAATGGCGAGACAATATTTAAACAAATTTAAGCCGAAAATGCGATAGGAAATTGACTCATATGGTACACTCATTCTAAAATCAATAGACTCCCATTTTTAAATCAAAGCTCTTGTTTTCATCTGAAATCTGTACTTTGGTGTAAATTTTACTGTCACTGTGACTTAAAACTCTGGAAAAGACGACACTCTTTTCATGTAAGATAATTAGGGCAAATAACGTTTTCAGACATATTAGTTAAAATATCCTTTACATAATTCATAAATTTGATGTTAAGTAACTTATTTTCTACGTGCGTAGGTGTCAAGAGTGATATATGGCTGTTATTCATGACGTTGATAATCTGTTAAATACAAATCTGTATTTCACAGGATCCATTATTTATTTATGTAAGATCCTTTTGACGTAAGAAGTACCTCAAAAATGATATTGAAGCATTATTCAACTTATATAGACAAGTGGTTCTCAATCCCACGAATCAGTCTGATATATTTTGTCGGTGACCGCATCCCCCCCCCCCCCCCACCACCTCAACCATCCATAATAAATAGCGACATTTCTAATGCTTTCATATCCATCCCAGGGGAAGCTCAATGCGCCTATCAATATTGATGTAAAATGGTTTAGAAAATTACCTAAGACATGTACTATTAAATGGATAAAGTTGTGAAACATTCTGACGTAAGTTAGATTATCGAATTTTCTTTGGAATGGTTTTCGAGTGGGTGACATTTTTATTGATTTGGGGAAGGGAGTTCCAAAGCCGTTGTGAATCACCTCATCTCTATTTCTTATTCTTTGAGCTTTAAAGAAACGAAGGAAATGAGACCTGCAGTTGAAGAGTGATGAAGAAGAGAGGAAATAGAATTATGACTGGGCAGAATTATGAAGTGAACGGTAGATGAGTAGTTACATTTTAAGTTTGATTTTAAGTCTGTTCTATTGTTATGCAGTGAAGGTTCTCAAGCATTTAAGTAGTACGGATTGAACGTCTAGATCTAGTGAAAAGCCGGGCAATAAAGAACTGGATACTTCATTTTTCTACAGGATAAGAACCATGCCACACCCAATCTGACTGATAGAAAATGCGATGTGGTTTAACTGAGATTTCTTCTCTCGAAAACCCTACGGGGGAATTTCGGCATGGTGCTTCATTATATAGCAAGGACATATAGATAATGCAGTACTTATGAAAAATTCATCACGTGAAATCTTCTCTGCAACCCACGGTTTCCTTTCATCCCTATCTCTCCTTTTTCTCCCCCCCCCCCTCCCCCGCCCGTCTCTTTCTCTCTCTCTCTCTCTCTCTCTCTCTCTCTCTCTTTCTCTCTCTTATGTCTACTCTTTGTATGCCTAATATTTCTTACATATTTCTTCATATTTCTTGATATTTATTCATATTTATTTGTATTTTTCTACTTTTTAACCATCTGTGAAAGTATATATCAAGTGATATTGTTTGTACCAGTGGAAAAAGTTTTTTTCTATAATGGACAATAAATGCTATATCACTACTAACTACTACTACTACTACTACTACTACTACTACTACTACTACTACTACTACTACTTCTACTACTACGACTTCTGTGACTACTACTACTACTACTACTACTACTACTACGACCACTTCTAATACTAATACTACTGCTACTTCTACGACTACGACTACTACTATGACTACTACTACTACTACTACTACTACTACTACTACTACTACTACTACTACTACGACTTCTATGACTACTACTACTACTACTACTACTACTACTACTACTACTACGACTACTTCTAATACTAATACTACTACTACTTCTACGACTACTACTACTACTACTACTACTACTACGACTAGTTCTAATACTAATACTACTACTACTTCTATGACTACTACTACTACTACTACTACTACTACTACCACTACTACTACTACTACTATACCACCACCACTACTACTACTACTACTACTACTACTACTACTACTTCTACTACTACTACTACTACTACTACTATTACTACTACCACTACTATTACTACTATTACTACTACTACTATTACTACTACTACTACTACTACTACTACTACTAATACGACTACTACTACTACTACTACTACTACTACTACTACTACTACTACTACTACTACTACTACTACTACTACCACCACTACTACTACTACTACTACTAGAACTATACGACTAAAACTGTAAGGTATTTTTAATAAGCTCAGGTTTTTTTTATTATTATGGATTCCATTGCTTCATTTCAATAAATAAAATACGTACATTCAAGGACAATAAATCTTGCATAAGTTAGCATAAGGTGTATGCTTCAATTCAGCAAGTATAACATGGCACATATTCAACGCTTTCCATTTCTCTAGGTGAACTAAAAGTTTGCCTTGTATAAATACAATAACCCATCCTATTTTTCCAGAAAAATTATGGGGTTTATTTTCTTTTTTTCTTTTTAGCCCTTCCACAGGGTTCCTTTATTAACAAATATCATACATAAAAATATACAAGAAAAGATATATATACATGCATAATTTCAAAATGATATTCTTGGCCATTCTAAATACAATACAAACATACATTTGCCAAAATTAATTATATATAAAGCAATTTCTTTTCAAAGTGTTACAGATTTACTTGGGGAAATAAAATTATGAGAAAACACAATCAGAAACATTTAGTAAACTGTAACCACTTTTTCATAAATTTGTTTTCTTTCAGATTTGTTTTACATAATTATATACTTTTCTATATCATAATAACATTTTATCGCTGAAATGATGTGTTCAGAAACTGGTAAACAGTTTTTGCATTTGGCTGCAAAAATTTCTTTCATTACTACAATCATAATACAGTTGAGGGCACTATTATTACGTCCATGATCCAGAATTCTGGATCCGCCCCTGGTATAGCATTGACCATTCTCTGGGTGTGACGCGTAATCTATTTTACCTTGACATCTCCATTTCACTTTTTATATCCCTTCCAATTCAGGAAAAATCGTATTTCTTTTACGAAACTCCTTATTATTCGTGATAACCTAAAGCGACATTTAAAAATAGTATGTGGAGCTGAAGAGTAAGATCAATAGATGAATAATACAGAATGATATAAATAGAGACTGAGACAGAGACGGTTTATGGGCAAATACAGATGGAAATAGACCAAGTATCATTGAACGGACTATAAAATAGATAGATAGATAGATAGATGGATGGATGGATAGATAGATAGATAGATAGATAGATAGATAGACAGTGCCCCTGTTATTCATTATATATATATATATATATATATATATATATATACTAAATGCTTCCTCAATATTATCATACATCCTTTTTGCAGATGATAAAATTTTTATTTTTTTTTTAGTGAGAAGAAATTAGATATTCTTGTCCATAATATGAATAAGGAAATTCAACAGGTTAATAAATGGTATAAAGTGAATGGTTTAAGAGTTGATATTGAGAAGACAAATTTTCTTCATTTTTCTCCATTGAATAAACAATATGATAAAAGTTTGCTTACACTTCAGTTTACTGATTCATTAGATCCCATCAAGCAAGTAATACATAGTAGTACATAGTACCAGCTTCTTGGGAGTCAATATCGATAAGTTATTTTGCTATTTACATATTAATTATATTGCATTGAAAATCTTGAGAATTACTGGAGTTATGTCAAAATTTAAATTTGTATTACCTTCAAAGGTACTCCTTCTATTATATAATTCGTTAATCTTACCTCACTTACAATATGGGAATATGATATGGATAAGTGCCTCGAATACATTGTTAAATCAATTGCAGTTGTTGCAAAAAACGCGTGATACGCATAGTTGACAAATCTCATTATTTGGCCCATACCAACAATCTATCTAAACAATTTAGGGCATTAAATGTATGAGAACGGAGTAAGTTACAACTGGGAGAATTTATGTATAAATCTGAGAAAGGACTGCTTCCAAACTCGCTTCAGAACTTGTGATGTTCATTTTTATAACAATCGAAACTCCAAGAAATTATATAGTATTTATTACAGCACCGCTACTGGTCAAAGAAGTGTCAAATATACCTTACATGGTCTACTTTAGATGACAACATTAAACGATCTAAATCATTACGACAATTTAAGCTAAAGTACAAAAAATATATAATTTTTTTATTTACTCCCAGTAAACTATCAGGTTTTTAATTTTACTTCAATACACATGTAACTATTATGTTCCAAACCATTATTATCGTTTTTTGTTTTGTTTTCTTTTCTTTTCCTTATCAGGCCATATAAAAAATACCTAAAATTTAATAGCTCCGGGGCTAGACTCGATAAGCTTTGCTTTCCTAGCCCCATTCACATTAAGTTACTTATTCTGTATTGTTCAATGTTTGTTTATCTATGTTGATTCTTCTATAATGGTATATATATGTACATGTATTCAAAATTTCTATTGTGTGACTACGTATGTATATATTACACTGTATATTGTTTGTTTTTTAATGTGAAGAATAATAAATGAAACGAAATGAAATAGATAGATGGATGGATAGATAGATAGATAGATAGATAGATAGATGGATAGATAGATAGATAGATAGATGGATGGATGGATAGATAGATAGATAGATAGATGGATGGATAGATAGATAGATAGATGGATAGATTGATAGATAGATAGATAGATAGATAGATAGATAGATAGATAGATAGATAGATAGAAAAATGTAAAGAGAGAGAGAGAGTTAAGACAGCTGAAGGGTCTTGAATGATAAGATATGGCGTCGCTTTAGTTCTTAGTCCGACGATCGTACTATAAAAAATTAATAATGTACACAGTAGAGGGAATTTAATATGTTCTCTATATAATGTAAGCTTTTGTGAAATATTACCGTGATTACGAAAGTCATCTCATCTCGGCGAGTTTCACCCGACCTGCATTCCAAATGATCAGCGTTCGTAAAGAAACAAAATAAGAGCATCAATATTTGATCCATTGATTCGGGGAGGAAAAAAGAGATACCAAATTGCAAAGGGTGGATTCATCATTCATGGCGTCATCTCAACTTTATGTCTGTTACCCAAAAAAAAGGATCCTCCAAATTGGACCAAATCTATATGGAATCGATCGTTCAGACTTGAGTCTACGGGGATGGATTGATCTTAAGGTCTGTGTCAGTGTTTGTCATTGATGTATTGCATTCTCGCACAAATTCAAATTATTTGCCTGAAGTTCACCTTCATCAATGCAACTTATCTCTTTCTCTATCTCTCTTTCTCTTTCTCCCTCTCTCTCTCTCTCTCTCTCTCTCTCTCTCCTTCTCCTTCTCTCTTTCTCCATTTTTCTATTCGTAACTTCAGGCAGTCCTTTTAAAGGTCAAGTTTAGAGTATGAGGGGGGAAACAATGCAGGTTCTCGGATTTCGTATGAAATAATAACAAATTGTGAGAGATAAGATAAAAACATTTTGTTTTTTGATAATCTTTGTGAAATAATGCAAATGACGACATAAATTCTCTGTTTTTCTTCTCTTCTTTAGATGGAGTATGTGCGGAGCAAATATACAGCTACAGTATAACCTTTTTGGGATTCCTCGACCGAGTATGAGTTTAGCGATAGCCAGATTTGGACTTTGAAAAAAAAATCATCTAAATTCGTGGGACATCATGGTTGGTATATCCAAATTATATGGCACATAATAGTTCAATAAATATATGGAATTATATCAGAAAATGATATCGTTCAAAAATGTCTATTCCTGTTTCGTTTTCACTGACACACAAAACAAACTATAAATTCAATTACATATACCCCTATTTTCATCATCTTCTTCTTCTTCTTCTTCTTCTTCTTCACATACCGGTAGATTTATTTTTATCTTCTGCTCTCTATGGTCTTGCTTCTTTTCTTTTTTTTCACTAATGTTGCCGACTTATCGCCCATACCTTCCACGTCAATGTTTTCAGTGTTTTTCATGACCTACTTCAAGGCATCATTTTAATGTTGAGCAGAACGCTTTCTACTGGTACAAGGAAAAACACCCAATCTTAATCATTGATAAGATGCATCCTTAAAATATTTCCATGTCTGAGCTGGAAAACAGCGGCGTGTCTTTAATGAAGCCCTGAAGACTTGATATAATAAGTGAAATAATTATGATTAGCAAAATGATGCGAACGTGGTATTTCTAGGGGCTATAAATTAGGAAAATTGATAATAGTAAATGTATTGCTTCTGGACATGAAATTATACTTATATTACTTAGTTTCGTAGTCGATTTTTGTAAACATGTACGATAGTGTATTTCTTTCCAGACGCAACAAATATTACATGCATATTTATCTCAATGTGGAAGTTCATGTAACAGTAGTAGTAGTAGTAGTAGTAGTAGTAGTAGTTGATGGCATAAACCCACATTGACACTTTGAATTCTCTCTAATGGAATAGTCTGATAGTAGTAGTAGTAGTAGTAGTAGTAGTAGTAGTAGTAGTAGTAGTAGTAGTAGTAGTAGTAGTAGTAGTAGTAGTAGTAGTAGTAGTAGTAGTAGTAGTAGTAAGTAGTAGTAGCAGCAGCAGCAGGGGAGACGATCCAGGGAGACGGGGGGACATGTGTCCCCCGGGAATTTTTCTGGGGGATTGAAGAATGAACAAAAAATGTATAGTAAATAATGAGTAAAGGCTGCAGCATCCTAATCAGGCCCTCAAGTGCTCTAAATGCAAACTTTCACTATAGTAGTAGTAGTAGTAGAAGTAGTAGTAGTAGTAGTAGTAGCAGCAGCAGTGGTAGTAGTAGTAGTAGTAGTGGTGGTGGTAGTAGAAGTAGTTTTGGTAGTAGTAGTAGTAGTGGTAGTAGTAGAAGTAGTATTGGTAGTAGTAGTAGTAGTATTGGTAGTAGTAGTAGTAGTAGTAGTAGTAGTAGTAGTAGTAGTAGTAGTAGCAGTGGTAGTAGTATTAGTAGTAGTAGTAGTAGTAGTAGTAGTAGTAGTAGTGGTGGTGGTGGTAGTAGTAGCAGTGGTAGTACTAGTATTAGACAAGTAGTAGTAGTAGTAGTAGTAGTAGTAGTAGTAGTAGTAGTAGTAGTAGTAGTAGTAGTAGTAGTAGTAGTAGTAGTGGTAGTAGTGGTAGTATATAGTAGTATAGGTTTTCCCGGTCAATTTCATAATTTTGTCATTCAAATTCATATTCCGAGCATTCACTTTCACGCATTTCCCGCTCGCAGCACCGAATCGGCTTTCAAATTCAAAATCCGGTCGTTCAGTTTCACTATCCAAGCAATCAATTGTTCATTTGAATCATTCAAATTTAAAATAGTACCATGCATTTTGAGCAATGAGCATTCAAATTCATTTCAAGCCGGCGACGGAATCTCGTTGGTCATTCATATTCGTGAAAAGGCAACCATGTTCCAAATAAGTACATTCAATTTAAAATAATTATTTCATTTAGTTAGCTTTAGGTCTATGTGGGTCTTTTTCGCTTAGTTTTGAATAAATTGGGCTTCATTATCAAGACATTTGCCTTCGGTCTATCTGTTCATTCTTTAATAAATCTGTTTAAGGATTATGCAATAAATGTTTTCTTTGAAACTGATAAAATGAACATTATAAACATCTTATTTGTTGTTTATTGATATCTTATTGGCTTGTGAGATCATGTTGTTTATCAGTTGGTCTTTGAATTGACGCATTTTGCGGTTAGTGTTGGGGTGTTGTCTTTTTTATGTGTGGTGTCTATTCAAGGAGTATAAGTTAGAAATGTCGCTGTGTGTTGTTTGGATGCACTGCTGACTGGGGCTTATCATATAAAATTTCTTGAAATGAAACAAAAAAAGTATTGAAGAATACACGAACATATACAAGAACATGACTGAAGAATACATGAACATATAAGGACATGATATCACTGTAAGGAGATACAACTTCAGAACAATATAGAATCTTTAAAAAAAAATAAACATACTACATAGAAGCCTATGAAAATAATATTTTTTCGTGTGTGTGTGTGAGGGGGAGGTGTGTGCGGGTAGATTGCGTATGTGTGTTCGTTTTATCAGAAACAACCAACGCTCATCCCCCTCGCCCCCTCATAACCCCCTTCTTCAAAAATATATCTTATCTTCTCCACTAAATTGAGTGCACGAAGTAGGAAATTGATCACCTGAAAATGAAATTGAACGCCCCAAACAGGCTCATCGTGATTATTGCGTGAATTTGAATGCACGAGTAGGAAATGCAATGCTTGCATTTGAAAACTGAACGCACATGCGTGATTTTGGTTTTACGGAAAAGAAATAAGAGCGCCCATAAATGAAATTGATCGATCGGATACTGAATTTGAATGCCCGAATATTTTCGCGGGCGTACGCTGTGTGAATTTGAATGCACGTTCATGAATTTGGAATGGAAAAAGTATGAAATTGACCGGGAAAACCTATAGTAGTAGTAGTAGTAGTAGTAGTAGTAGTAGTAGTAGTAGTAGTAGTAGTAGTAGTAGTAGTAGTAGTAGTAGTAGTAGTAGTAGTAGTAGTACTAGTATTATTTATATTTATATTTGTTTATTTATTTTGTCTTCTTTATTTTATACTGTAGTGTTGGCCTGTTCAGTTATGCAAAACTGCTTTCCAATGGCGCCCTGCTGTTTAACAAATCATTCTACAATAAAAATAAAAAATACATACGATAAAGTAACAACGTAACTTACAAACAAACAACAACAATATGGAGAGTGAATTACTGGTATTATAAAATGTACATATCTCAGTAGTAATGTTATCATTCCATCGAGTCAATATTTAAAGCTTCTTTTTTTAAATTTATAAATGGATGTACACGTCTGAACATTTGCAGGGAGGGCACTAAACAAACTGGCTCCAACATATGCAAAATAATTTCTTTTATATTCTGTCCTTGGGCGGGGTAGTTGGAGGGGGCATTTTAAAGAATAACGAATAGTAAAATAATTAAAAGGAGTAGTATAGTATAAGTTGTATAAATTGTCATAATGTTGCAGCAATTAAAATAAATGTGATTAATGTCTACAGGACAAGATGGGACCCCTTCCCTGATTTTTTCTGTTTATTGGTTTGTTTGTTTGTTTTTGTTTTGTTTTAAATTGTTTTGGTTGGGTTTTTTTTTGTATTATATTATACTGTTTTGTTTGTTTGTTTGTTTTGTTTTGTTTTGTTTTGTTTGTTGTTGTTGTGGGGTGGGGGTTGTTGGGGTTTTCGGGGGGCTTGTTAACATTTTTTTTATCCTGGATCTGCTCCTGAGTCTACTATATTTTCATCATCATCACTGAATTCATCTTTATGATTACATTTTTGGCCGTTCATTACATTCAAAGCACTCACACATCACTGTCTTAATTGAAGACTCTCTAGAGGTCCTATCCAATCGTACTTAAATGCCTTCTGCGCACGAACGCACCGATGAAAATGATCCGCATAAAATATCCCTTTACTCTATTCATTCTTCTTCATGTCTCCGCTAACCATAGACAGACTGACTGACGTAGATGAAGCACCAAAGATCCGTATTAATATACCCAACACCTGAGGATCTGATAGGGAAACTCTTTCACTTGGTCCCAGAGGAGAGGTAGCGGAGACACACAATACGTCCCAAAGGGGAGAGCTTCTCGAGAAACTCATATGATGCTTCATTGGCGTTCGACTGTGAGAGGCTTAACTTTGATTCCCTCCTATTCCCGCCATTGGCGATAACATAAGAATAGACTCATTTTCTAGACTTTTTGTCCCGTATTCATAACAGCGGACCGACTTTAAACCTGGATTGATCTAATCTGCTGATTTATGGAGCTCCAAATGTCATACTTTTTATTCCGTTATTCAACTTTGTCATAAAATGTAAATCACGAAATAAATTAAGTCAGACATGAAAAGGAGAATAACTGATGACATGATTACATTTTTAAAATTTATAGAGTCATAGAACTGATGATTTTTACGGGTTGAAAAGGTTGACAAATGGCGCTTCATAAAGTAGAGAACTAACTCAACACCATTAGTCGAGGTTTGAACATGAGCTATTATTTATGAATATTGGCCTCGAGTTAGACTATCCCCAACCGATTTACATGCTAAGAGTATTCATTCGAATTTCATGACACCTTATCCTTTTCTCCATTAGAGCTTTTATTGTTTAAAAGGTGTACCGATGGTGTTATTTAACCTTATCGTATTCCCACGCATTTCACCATTACCTTCAATATCTATTGAATTCATAGCTGATTTACATTTTGTTCGATGCAAAGTGGTATTTAAGAAGTATATTTTTCTCTGAGGTACTTACAGAAGTTAGACTTGAAATCATGCTTTGGTTCATGTGCATTAAACGCACCGAAGGTCCGGAGTGAAATTGTGTAATATCTCTACCTGTATCTTTATATTTTTCATATGTATACTTTTCATCACGCAGTAATGAAAAGCAATTTAATATCAATCTTAGTTCGATCTTTCATCGGGTCTACCTTGATAGGTTTCATCAGTTTTCTTCATTATATTTCATTTTGTAAATACATTATTTTCCGTTTGTTCTGCCTTTGTTTCGCTTTTCGACTGTTTTTGATCGTTCCTTTCAATATTTCCCACAAGCTTAAACTGCTTAAACTATATTCTTATTACTCCCATTAGCTTCAACAAGCTGTACTGCTCATCCGATATTCATGGACGACGAAATTCAGAAGAGATTTAGTAGATACTTGCAGGTGAAAGAGGTGAATCAAGATTGTTCAGCTTCATAGAGAGAGTTAGGACAAATCTGTCTCTGAAACAGAATGTTCAGCTTGATTATTATTAGGGTTTATACGAGAATGACGACCCCGAAAATATGAATGTCTGTAGATACATTTCATCCTCCGTATACAAATAGTTTATGCAAATAGTGATATTGCAAGGAATGCATTGCAGAGAAAACGTTAACGTTCCTAATCCCTTGATATCTTGGACATTTCAGTGAATTCTTAGTAATCGGATTAGATTGACAGATATACACAATCATATCCTATTTCAAAGATGAATTGAAAGAAATTAGGACACTCATACTGCTGTCTTCTAGTCGGGAATCTCCCTACGTCATCTATTAACAATGTCTTTATCTTCACAATCCTCTTTCAAAAGCACCGGGAAAGTTGGATAAAATGTCAAACCATTTTCTAGGTCGGTCCTCTATTTCTGTTGCAATTCAACCCGTTGCTTCTCTTCACTTAATCACCCCTACATCCATCCCGTTGAAAACAATACCCAACGTTGCATGCTTCGCAGTGTGGACGCTTAACCTCTGCATGTAATCGATTCCTTGTGGAAACTGTTACATCTACCACACATTACCTTTGTAGGTGTACCACATCGATGTACCACTGATTTGAATACAGGACAGTGGTCTATCCTTGTAATCTCTATTGGGTCCTAAAGGGGGTTAACACGGTGTTGTCTATCACGGTAGCCAGGACTTTCGCTTCTATCGCTCGAGGATATTCACCCAAAGCATGATGACGCTCTCTCTCTCTCTCTCTCTCTCTCTCTCTCTCTCTCTATCTATCTATCTCTTTCTTTCTACCCCTCCCCCTCTCTCTCTCTCTATCTTTCACCCACAGTAAGATGACGCTCTCTCTCTCTCTCTCTCTCTCTTTCTCTCCCTCTCTTTCTCTCCCCCCCCCCCCTCTCTCTCTCTCTCTTAGAGTCCCTTTATAGACAGAGTTACGACATGGACGTCCACTTTTTTAAAAAACAAAAATGGCGTTCGAATTCTCTCTATTTAGAAAACTCGGGTGCTCATCAGGATTGAATAGCAATGTTACGTAATAGTGGAAACAAAATGGCGCTCAAAATATGAGTTGTCGTAACTCTTCTAGACTCTACTCTCTCTCTCTCTCTCTCTCTCTCTCCCTCTCTCTCGCTCTCTCTCTCGCTCTTTCTTTCTCCCTTCCCTCCCTCTCTACCTTTCTGTCTCTCTATTTTTACTTCTGCATCTCTCCCATTATTTCCCACCTCTTTATACATGTATTTTAAGCCGAGTAAAATTGAATCATACATAGTTTCTCGTGCGGCTTTTTCGAAAATGAAGAGGAGGGAGTTGTCTATGATATTCGATAGTTTTCCAGCACACACAATGGGTGATTTCAAGTTCGGTGTTGGTGTTGGTGTTGGTGTTGGTTTTGGTGATGAGAGCAGAACTGGGCTGCAGATTCTAGCCCCAACACCGAATTCGGGTTTATAGAAATAATACCAATCACATTATTGATAGCTCAACACCTAGCAAAATCAATCCCAGCACCAGCTTCATTTCAGGTTCGATGTTGTGGATGGTGCTAGTTTTGCCCAAACACCAACACCAGCTTTCAACACCGAATTTGAAATCACCCAATGTATTGGGTCAGATATAAAAAGTCTTAGAAATAAAATTTTCTATATTTTTGAAATACAGAGGCTCAAAACAAGTTTTAAACTGCACAATATAAATGATTTATGTTATTCTTATTGTCGAGGTCTCATTAGATTCTTCTTTATTTTATGTGTAATAAAATCATTTCATGCCTAATAAAAATATCAAAGAACAAAAAGAAATTGAGGCCGGCTGAAAAAGGGAATGAGGAGGTGACGAGAAACGAGGAATTAATTTTATTCGGCCTTATGATTCTCACCATTTTGTTGTTTCTTTTTGTTTCTATTTCTCCTTCCTCCTCTGACTCCATTTCTACCAATCATGATTTGTTGATGCTCATGTAGAAGAATACAAATTCATTTCAATATTTACCATAGACAAGGCTCTTCCTATTTCTCACTTGAGGAAGAATATAAAGATTTCCTTCTCTTTTTTGTGTAGAAACCCTTTCCACCTAAAGACGTTTCATCCCCCCCCCCCCTTCTCTCTCTCTCTCTCTCTCTCCTTTTTTTTTTTTATCTCTCTCTCTAACTGTCTCCTTCTCAATCTCTCTGTCAATCTCTATTTCTCTTCTGGCTGATACAAAAGGATGGGTACTAAAAACTAGTAAGAGAACCTGATACCCCTTTGCTGCTTGCGGTGTATCGTCCATTTCGTCTTATAGTAGATGATTACCCGTTTAAATTGGCGAATGAAATAGGTGCACTTACAGGATTAAAAGACGATCCAACTTTTAAAATGCATTCTACTTTAATAGGTAGGCCTAATTGGCTTCCTGAAAAATAATCGAGAGAGTACATACGAAAGTTCATTTGGAGATCTAATAATTTGGTTAGCTTTCACAATGTTTATTTTCAAGTCATCAAAACAATGAGAAATGATATTTACGAGACGAGTAGTTTTAAGATATTTAGACAAGTGCAGGGAAACATACTGGATTCAACAATCATTTTATCAAACATGTGGGATTCGAGCGGCAAGACTGATTTAGAATTATCAAAAGACAAACGCTTATCATATTGATGTATGTTCTTTCACTCTTCCTTCTCTGTGCTATTCAGCTATTCAACTGGGGGAACTCTCCAACCTCCAAATTACACAAATTAATGACTCTACAAAAAAAAAATAATTCGTATAATTACAGAAATACTGCTCCCCACTGTCACGTCGACCATTTGTATAAACAATTTAACATACTACAACTAAACCGATATTAATAAACACCAACAAAACATATTTATGTACAGATGTAAAAACAACTTATTTCCTGACGAATTTTGTAACCTCTTTCAATTGAATTTAAGTATTCATAAATACGAAACCAGACATGCTAATCACATCCATCTACCAAGCACAGAACCTTATTATTTCAAAATAACATCCGGTACTCGGGGCCTGAGCTGTGAAAGGTTATCCCAGATACAATGAGATAACCTGCATCTCTTGCCAGCTTCTCAAGAAGGATGAACAAACACTTTACTTCAATACAAATAACATGGTTTAACACACTTCCCAACCCTCCATTCGGCATTTTCTCTCCGTTTCTTCATGAATTTCTCTTTTCTTTCTTTAATTTCCTTTGTACCTTCTATTCCCCCTCACCCCCCCCCCCCCCCTCCCCCCGTTTTCCTCCTTATCCACCTCGTTTTTTCTTCTTTCCAATCAAGCTTAGCGGTTTATGAATGTTTTCCTTTTTTCTGTTGTTGTTGGGGTTTTTTCTTGTTTATATATTTATTATGTACTCTAACGCCTAAAGGGCACCCTTGCCCCAAGTTATTGCTTTTAGAGGTGCGTCCTCCAATTAGATATGTATTGGTATTGCAATTAATGTATATGTTTTCATATTTTTGTTAAACATACATGTACATTAATTTGTTTATTTTTCTGTATACTTATATTGGAAAATTGGAAATGTCTTTAAAACTGAAAACTGAAACTGAAACTTATTTGCCGCCTTTCTATTCGCTCTATCTCTCACTCACTCTCTCTAATCCTTTCTCTCTTTCAGTGTTTCCCCTTTTCGTGTTTTCATGTACTCTTTCTGCACGCTCTATCTCTCACTCACTCTCTCTCATCCTTCCTCTCTTTCAGTGTTTTCCTTTTTTCATGTTTTCATGTACTCTTTCTGCACGCTCTATCTTCGTTTGCATTCTTCTCATTTCTAGAGACGGAGATAATTCAATGATATCGATACCAATCGACTTGGGAATAAACCTTATAGATTACCTGTCTTGGATGGTGTATCGCCTACAACTAATTTCCTCACGGACTAGTATGTTTAGCATTACTGTAGGTCATTAACCTACCAAGATCTGCTGTGATATCCCCCCCCCCCCCCCCATGTTATTGACCTCCCCTCTAGACCATGATGTATATACATGTACATGTACACAATTCAAATTTTAAACTTCAAATTATTTATGATTTTGTAAATGATAATTTTTTAATGTAGTTAAGTTATCGGAAAAAAATTGAATAAAGTGTCATATTGTCCCTCTTGTATCAAAATATGTCATGTGCCAGATTATATTGAAATGCTCCGTCCATAGTTTCCGATTCATTTTAGTGTAAAGATCTAAATGGAACGTCAAAACGAAGCTATCGCTCAAATCTGTATCGGCTGATACTTACCGCATTGCAACCTCACATAAATTCGTTATAGATTCCCCTACCACCCTGCCCCTACACACAGCTGTCCGTCCATTCATTTCAACAAACAACCCTGACATAAAGGAAATGACATACCTGTAAAGGATACGCTATTTGTCTTATCTTGTTTACAGGAAAAAAGAATCCCAAAAGCAAAGAATTCGTAATAATTATCTTGCTATCTATCAACAGCAAAAAAAAAAAAAAAAAAACCAACGAAAAGCTTCTTGGGACCTACCGAAACTATAGAAGGGGTTTTTAAATTCCTTCCTTCCAACTTGGTTAAGTGCTATTCACTGGTTACCCATGGAAGCTGAAGCAAAATGGGATAATACATGTAGAATTATGTCATCATTTCATTTCTGAACATTCTATATTGACTGTCACCCTTGTACAGCTTGGGATTATTGATCAATTGACGATTTATTTTACCTGACTGCAATGAAAGCAAGTCCATGTTTGTAGATAAGCAACTGTGGGTATCTACGGCTTAAATTCCTATACGAGGATCTTGATTAAGGTTGTACTAGTATCTCACTGAGCGGCGAATGCTTACGAACGTTGCGATTTTGGGATTCGCCAATTTTTCTGACGAACGTTGGCGAAAATTAGGGTTCGCCACTGTCACTAGCGACATGGTCACGTGGAACCATGGTCACGTGGTCGCTGTAGCATTGGCGAATCAAAATGAACTTTAGAGAGTAATAGCGACACGTCTTACAACCGTTTGCAAGGCTTACGACTATTATGCAAATGCTTGCAACTGTTTGCAGAAAAATTAATTCGCAAAGAAATTTTGAACATGTTCAAAATTTCTTTGCGACAAGAAAAACCGTTTGGGACAATAAAAACTGTTTGTGAACTTCTCTGCAACCTTTTACGAACCCTGACGAAACCCCAAATTCGCTACGTTCGCAAGCATTAGCCGCTCAGTGAGATACCCCCTTAACTAGAATTGATGTCTTACCAAAGGGCACTAGCGCATTGATCTACTTGGTTTCGAACCTGGGCCATCCCGATTACGAAACCACTAGTCATGCTACTCAACTCCTTAGAAATTATAAGAATCGACTCTTTTTCAACTTGCATTTTGATAGATTTGAAATTAACTATTCCCATGCTTGTTATTAAGTCAATAACTTATATTTCAAAAAGATTTAAAGATCAAAAAGCAATTTGGAATGACGTACCTAGCACGTCAGAAATTTCAGATAATTCCCTCCTTATAATCTCTAATCTAAGAATAGTAGTAATAGTAGTAGTCTTTACTGGATAATTTGTTTAGCACAAGGCTAATCTGTCGCAAGAATAAGCAGATTGGTTCTTGGAATGTCTGTTTCTAAACAAAACCATTTAGGGTAATTGTCTCAGATGATAAATCAAAACCCTTTTCTTTCCAACGTTTTTTTTTTTAATCATTCTGCATATAGGTAAGGACCCTGAAGCAGTGTCCAAGAATATAGCATGGAGGGGAGGATAGGTAAAGATGAAGAGAGAGTGTGAGGGAGAGAGAGAGAGATGGAGGGGGAGAGAGAGAGAGGGGAGGGGAGGGGAGAGAGGGGAGGGGGAGAGAGAGGGGGAGGGGAGAGAGAGAGGGAGGGGAGAGAGAGAGAGAGAGGGAGGGGAGAGAGAGGGAGGGGAGAGAGAGAGGGGAGGGGAGAGAGAGAAAGAGAGGGAGGGAGAGAGAGAGAGAGAGACTGGGATAACTCAAAGGCCTGTTAGGATAGAAAAACCCTTTGCATAACCATATCCTTTTCCACAGAGATTTTATTTTCATATCTATTACGTTATATTAAAAAGTATACATTCAGGACAAAGAGATCAGACATATTAAACGTAAAATACATGTACTAGGTTTAACATGTACATCTTAGAAGATATACTGAATTTAAAAAGATTGACATTCTGTAGTTTGAGAGTTTTTGTGCTGAGAACACACACACTTCAGTGCTGTATTAATCCACTGTTTTATTATCATCATGATTATAAAGAGTATGGGAATACAGTATTCTGGTTACAGGGTATAAGCTTCCAGCAAAGGATTCAAAAACATGCATAATAACAATATTCAGACATTTTGGCCTAACAGTTTGATCGAACCGTCCTCGCACATCGCTTCTCCGCTATTAAATTGACGTCGTCAATTACCGCAATAATTCGCTCTGGAGTAAATCGCCGAGGCGATTTTAATGAAAAGGCTTAGAATTCAATCTTCTTGAAAATGTCAATTATCTCGAGTTATCCGCGCTGGCGGTATAAGCTCGATTACAGGTGGTCGCTCCTATTGATGTTCGCTCAATTTATGAATTATGGGAATAACCTCCTAAAGGGCAGGATGCACTGTTTTCCTTTCGATGTATGGTGCCCCTTTCCAATGAAATTTTCAATGAATTCAAAAATTGAATCAAATTATTACATGGGTTTAAAACCTAAATCTAAAACGTGTTATGTTGTGGCGTATCCAGTATAGGGCGGAGCTGGCAAACGCCCCTCGGTTTGAAGCCCCTCCCATCAAAAACATTAGTAAAACCTACAATCATGGGTCGATGCATGGCATTACCAGATACCTTCCGCTCATGCATCTGGTGTAGATTCTGCGACTTCTTTTGTACTTGGATTTCTACATAAACAAAAAACAGTTGAAGGATATTGTTTTGTAATTAGCGTGAAATATCAACATCTTGTTTGTAAGCAGCTGTTCTGATTAACTATGATTACATCTCTTAAATTCAATTCAACTTGCTGCCCTAAAGAAAGAGGAAGTTATTGTGTAAAATTAATGTGAAATAACAAAATCTTTGAGCCATCGTGGGTAAACATGTTCCAGTCAGCTGCTCGAGTTATTCATGATGTTATCTTTAATCAATATCAATTCGTTTCATATCTAAAATTAGATGGTGTTTTGGATTATAAATTTACCGCGATCATCCCCTCTCCCTCCCTCGCCCACTCGCCCACTCGCTCACTTATGAGCTTGCTGGAGGTAGAAAGATCCAAGAGGGTTTAAGACACATCCTTTCGTCTCGAATGAGGTTATTATCATGAATGAGTAAGGTTTTATATAAACAGTGTTGCAAAATACCTATACCCCTCCACCCAGTGGCGTAGCTATAGAGTCCAGCCATTGAGGGGGCACTGGCATGGCACTGGCATCATGGGGGGGGGGGGGCAGTTCTTAATCAGAAAATTCAATGCAGAAAATTCAATGCGAATACGAGGCCACTGATTAGGGGGAGGGTGCAGGAAGGGGTCTAATTGTCTTCTTTTCTCTTTCTTTTCCTTTCCCCTTCTTTTTTCTCTCTTTTTCTCTTTTTATTTCTTTTCCTCTTTTTTTCGCCATTCGGTTTTGGGGACACGTGCCCCCAGTCGCCTATGTAGCTACGCCACTGCCACCACCCCTTCCTTTGGTGAATATTTAATGATTCTGCTGATGGTGGTTAGATTTAAATATTTCCTGACGTCTTCAGACTGTATGTCTTAGGAATTTCACCTTGCAATCTTCATGAATTAATTATGGTTTTTACTATAAATAAATGTTCGCAACAGCCAGAAAGCAATGCTATAAACAACACGCAAATGAACAAATAAATAAATGAATAAAAGAAAACCTAGTGAAATCTAATCTGTATTCTATCTGCAACTATCTTTATACGTCACTTTACTTTCTCTTTGCATTCCTTTCTTGTTACATGATTGTAAACTACTCAAGAGAACTTTGTACCATATTGGAGTTTGATATAATGTTTGCATAATTCAATAGGTGATGCGGTTTGTTAACTTACCGCCTGTCGGCAATCTTGTTGAAATGCTTCCATCCATGGCGGCAATAAAAGGTCATTCGACGAAACCCAGTTAGACTTTCGTCATCAAATTTCCTTTCCCCGTCAAATATGTTTATTCCGACGACTAATAAGATTATTTGCGGGTAACATTTTTTGCCCGCAAAGAGGTCAAACGATATAATGTCATGACTTGAAGCTTATTGATGCGCCTTGAGTTCGCCCTTGTAACCATTGAACTTGAAGACTGTAGTATTACTTAGAGCTTGATACAGATAGGGTACATGCACTAGCGTAGCTGAGGGGGGGCAGGGGGCAGAGTGCCCCCCCCCCCAGACAACTTTTCCTCGATTTTTTTTTTCCTCGATTTTTTTTTTTTTTTTTTTTTTGCTTGTCAGAGAATTATGGAGGAAAATATCTGATAACTCTCCCCCCCCCCCCCCCACTGAGCGTCTTTTTTGAGGGTTGGCGAAATAAAAAATTGTCGCTACACCCCCCCCCCCACCCCACTGAGAGCGAGTTTTGGAGCGCTGGCGAGAGAAGAAAAAAATACGGGTCTCCCTTCAAGCAGAATTTGCCCCCCCCCCCCCCCTTGTAAAAAAATCCTAGCTACGCCACTGGGTACATGGACATGTTACTTCCGAACCCTACTTTATTCTGATAGCCTACATGTGTCCGTGCTCCTAATCATGACAACAAAGTTCACAGAAATCTTGCTTCGAATAAATCAGTTGCCTTAAAAACTGAATATTATATTTTTCGTACTTGACTCCGTACCTACAGAATTATGATGCTTTCAAAAACTAAAGCGTCCAAGGAGTTCATAGGTTCATTTTTAAAGGAGAATGAAACCCCCAAAATAAATGCATTTTAATAGAAGCAGAAAAATCAAAGAAGCATATCAGTGAAAGGTTGAGGAAGAACGGGATAATAAAAAAGTTATGAATATTTGAAATCCTAAAATCGCTAAATGAATGGAGATCTGAAATTGGCAATGTCCTCATTAAGCTAATGCGATGCTGTGATATAAATGTGCTATACTTTCCAATTGCCTTATACAAATTATGTTGTAAAAAATCCGCTTTCCTTGAATATTTCTGATTTTTCCTCACAATATATTTCAAATACAATGTTGATAATTCAATTTTCTTTGTTTAAAAGCTGAAATCTGATAATTTTTTTAAATTTATTACCTATAAAGAGAGAACACAAAAACGTCATAGCATCTCATTAGCATAATGAGTATGTTGCTAATATCATTTAGCGATTTTAGGTTTTTAAAATCGTCATAACATTTTTTATTCTTTATCCGTTTTTCCGCAAACTTTCAGTGATATGCTTCTAAGATTTTTCTGCTTCTGTTAAAGTGCATACAAGTTTTGGGTTTCATTCTCCTTTAATCCTGTAAATGAAGGTATCATAATGACATTTTCAATATGATTGTTTCCAATGGTTTGAATGATATGAGTTGACGTATAAATTGTCAGTATTTCAGCTCGAGTGATGTCGTACTTTACCTAATATATATATATATATATATATATATATATATATATTGACCTTTCCATCCTGACGGCTCCCAGCACAACCCTCGGGCTTCGCTTGGAGTTAGCATGTGTGTCACTGAGTGTATTATACTCATTGGTCTTACACGTGTGGGTGTGCGCGCGCGCGTGTGTGTGTGTGTGTGTGTGTGTGTGCGCGTGTGTGGGTGTGTGAGTGGGTGTGTTTGTGGGAGTGTGTGTATGTGTGTGTGTATAGTGTAAAATGCATACTGCCGTTGTTGGGAGTTTTCGTTCCTGGCTAGTCTGCAAGCACAGACCCTAATTTGACACTTTATTAAAAAATCATTGTGTCTTTAAAGAAGCCTAACCCAGCTGCCTACTGGTCGTGTCAGTATAGGTCAGGAGCAGTAAAGGGTCTATATGGTAGTATTTCAGTGCAGACATTCTTTTACTACTGACCAGGGTTTGTGCCTGCAAATTAGTGCCTGGCCCGGTATATACATTATTTCTTGCCTGTCATATGTTTAAAGGGATTCGGTAACTTTGTGGAGGCTTGATTTAATAAATTGTTGAATTTTTATATCTGTCTTGTATAATGATGTTCAGAAGGATAAATGAATAGCCAGGCATAGAAAGGTTTTCAAATATATAATGCTATTATTAAGATATCTATGACAGAATACTCCCATTTACGAAAGCGTATGGCCATACGCTTTAGTCTAACACTGAATCTATGGGGGGAAATGAGTCTGGCATTTCCGGTCACTTGCATATGTTTACTTTTGTGAAGCACATGATGAATTTGAAGTACTTTTTTTTTTTGTCCTGGGCTTCATTTTTACACCATATTACATGTAAGGCCAGGCAGCTCAGATTTTATCAAGCCTCTACAAAGTTACCAAATCACTTTAATACTCCAATTTAGGATGCGAAAGCTTTACAGTATCTTAGTATTGCTAGTATCTTGCTATTTATCAACAAAAATCCATGAAATCTGAAGAAAAGTTTTTTGAGGGCTTACCAAAACTGTACATTTCCTTTAATAGAAGGACAGGTGTTGGGTGGACCTTTAAAAGGGATGGTCACATTTTGTCCGATAACGAGATTTTCAATTAAAGGTACACCCTACTACATGCACATGGTGTCTACGTGTGATTATGCTCGTGCTCGTGTATGTTAAGTAGGGCAGCTCTAGGGATGTAATTTTAATGAAAAATCTCGTTATCGCTATCGTTATCGGACAAATCCGACAGTCAAGAATTGACAATTGAAGGTATGCCGTGGCATCCCAAAGTTGATCAACACGAGGGGGTGGGGGACTAACGTGTGTAAAACAGGCACCCATTTAAAACGTATTTTTTAGAAATTCTAACTCTGGATATATATTTCCATTCAGGATGTTTAAATTTTATTATATGTCGTCCGTAGTTCGGTCGTAATATTCTGTGAAGTACATCCATATGATTCTTTATAGTGCCACATATTACCGTATTTTTATAGTAGAGAAGTAAGAGAACCATGAGCCCGCCACAGTGGTCAGGTAATTGTTTTCATATATTTTATTACAACATCTAATATAAATTGAAGGAGAGAAGCAATTATCTCACTTTGAATATCACGCCCTATTCTTAGAAACAAATACTCGTCCTCGCTGTGAATCCTTTATTTGTTTGATCGATGTATTTTATAGTGCTAACCTTTTATATTTACCTTGATCTAATTCACATGAAAATGTCTGGTCTTTGATTTAAAAAACACTTTTTATCACGCTTCTGATTTATCATGCTTCTAATTTACTCGAAAGTGGATCGTTGAGCCTTTCAATTTAAAGACAAAGAAAAGATGTCATTCTGATTCAAATTATTTTAACACTGCTTGATTCAATTTTGATTGACATGTACAACTTACGCTTTAGTAAGAAAAGGCGATCATAGTTTTGAAACAGTTAGCATTTACGCAGAACCATAGTTTTCTTATCCTGCTTTTTGGTGATCGGAGTAGTTTCTTTCATGGGGTAGGGACGTAGGAATGAGTGTTAATTGTCTTAGGGGTAATTGTCTAGTGGTAGTAGTTCGGTGATAGTTGTCCTTGTTGTGGTGTATGATACAGTAGACTTGTTATCAAATCTCAACTATTAGCCAATTAGCACATAAATGAAAGCCAAATCTGAAAGTGTTATCCTGCATCAGTCTGTTCCACTTGTATGGAACAATCTACCTGAATCCATTAAAAATGTAAATCATTACAACATTTCAAAACGTTTGTATAAGGATCATTTAAATTTTAATAATATGAAATGCTAATATGTAAAAGGTATTTAAAAAAATGTTTACTCCTGAAATCTCATTTTCCCTCCTCTCCCCTTCCTTTCTTCAATCCATGTGTCCTATCCGTAGTTTAAGATATTCGTTCTATGTTTTCTTGTTCAAAAATTTTTCAATTTCAACTATGTATATTTTCAGGGAATCATCTCTGACAAGCCTACATGGCTTTTTATGATTCCCCCACTTCTTATCTGCAATCAGTTATGAAATATGTATTGTATATATTTTGATGTTTTTTAAGAGAGTGAAATAAATGAAATGAAATGAAATTAAATGAAAACCTTGATAAGGAGGAACCCTGTCAAGTACCTTTATTAATAGGCTAGAACGTGACAGGAAGAAGATTAAAATATAGTATCAAAACATGTTCTCTACCATGGTGATAAGATACTCTATAGTGTTATCAAATAAAGATAGATGTTTATGTATATAAGGAGAAAGTTCAAATTAGAGCTTACATAAAGTGAATTTTTGAAAATAATAGAAAATAAGAAGGATAGTAAGTGTCTAGTCAGGGAGAAAGGGCGTTTTTGGAGGACAACGTTATCTTTCTTTAGCGACATAAATGTGGTATTAGTGCATGAATACGCATGATCAGATATGCTACATTTGGTAATGGTAATGGTAATGGTAATGGTAATGGTAATGGTAATGGTAATGGTAATGGTAATGGTAATGGTTTATTGAAAAATCATTTGCAGCCAACTGACTGAATTGCAGATTTTTGTACAGTGTATAAAACATCATAAACAATAACTTTTACAAAATCATAATGAAACTTAACAATGAAAATGTACATTAAATCAAAGATATGATACATAGTAATTATACTTTCTTAATGAATAATTTGTTATTTTGAAATGTTTTCTTTCTCAAATCCCATTGCCGTTACATAAACATAATTGTTATGCTTGTTCCATTTGCTATGATTATTTTCTTCTTTCTTTTTGAGGGAAAATGTATACGTAGTGTATCACACTTTTTAATATTCTTTTCCTGCTTCTTCTTCTTCTGCCTTCATTCATTCATTCATTCATCTACTCTCATCTGTTAAAAATTTCTCAAGATATTCCTCATCTGTGAATATGTGTATGTCTGTCTCTCTCTGTCTCTCTCTCCTTCTCTCTCTCTCCCCCTCTCTCTTTCTGACTCTCCCTCTCTCTCTCTCTCTCTCTCTCTCTCTTTTGAGGAATCATTAGGGCGTCGGCTTGATCTCGAACTCAGAACATCCTGTTTGCAATACGACTGATGTATCCACGCAAACATATTGTATCACGTCGCCATCTTGATTTTCTAATTTTCACAAATAATCTGGTCACCATTCTGAGCGTAAGGGGTCAATGTTTCAGTATTTCCCGCCCTTAAAAAACCTCATCAGGAGCGGCAGGTGTTGAGAAGGAAAGGAAATTGGCAATTTAATCAAGGTAACACAATTTCAAAAAATAAAACACCTGAAGCAAAAACACAAGCATAAACAGGTCAGTTTTCTTGTCATATGGCGTGACCGAGTTCTAAAGACTTTCTGTTCTCCAGCTGTAGCTTTTAAAGATAAAGTTGAGTTCTGGTCATGCGATTACATTGTGAAAGAAACTGTCTGGAAGCAATTGGGAAAGGTCGATCATGTCTAAATAAGGAGTGGTGTGTACTGTGAGGTTTTGGAATCATCAAAATGATAAGAAATCAACCCAAACTCGCTCAAAAGCACATGCACCGCACACAGAAATGGGTATATAGGACTGCACACAGAATGATGTGGCATGAATGTTCGGCCCGCACACTTGAGCTATTTCTTCGTCTTATTTCGAATATAAGGGCATTTGAAGAGAAATCATTTTCAGGGGACATTTCCACTATGATGTTCATCCAAAGTGACATAAAAGGAATAAGAAAGCTCACAAATTATTTTTCTCCTTTCCCAGAACTCAACCTTCACTTCAGCATTATCAATCATATCAATAGAATTATAATTGTGCGAACCATTCTCTATAATAATGATGATTTAAAGTATACTTTTATCAACTTAATAGTGATATTTCAAAGCGCTGTTCAAAGATATTACTCCAGCTTTAGCCGAGTTGCCATGATAAGGCTCTATTCTTCTCAACAGCCTCTCATCTGGGTTGAGAGTGGTAGACGTAGATTAATGTCTTGTCAAAAGACACCTCTTTGTGTATACTAAACCTGCATACATGTATTTTAATTATTTATTCTTTATTTCTTTATTGTTGTTTTTTCGTCATTGCTTGAATAATTTATGTGTAATCTATTGCTTCATCAACATTATTATTTACATTGGAGGGTCATCGTGTGTTACGTGCGATTGTCGAGGTAGCCTTAAGTACATATTTATGAAATCTTATGACAAATCAAACGATTTCCCTTGACGTTGCAAGAGGTCGATGTTTTAGTAACAGAAATTTAAAAGGCTCATAGATACTCACAACAACAACAACAACAACAACAAAACCCATAAAACACGAATATATAGACAAGGAAATCATCATTTGTATACTTTTATTTCTCCTGTAGTTGATAATGTATCCACAGTGCACAAAAAGAAGAATACGAGTTCAAAGAACGGGGACAGGAATAAACACAAACAAGATACTATAAGAGATACTATAGGCATTATAGTATAAGGTTCTTTGGAAACTAATGATATTTTTAATCTATATCAACAACAAAAAACCCCAAAGAATATGCATAATATACTTTAAAGTCCGATTCTTTAAGACCTTGAACACTCTAAAAACAATCTAGTCAAATGTGACTATAGAATCTAGTCAGATGTGACTCGAATCTAATCAAATATGACTAGAATCTAGTCAGATGTGACTATAGTATAACCACAAGCACCTGCATTATTCTAGTCAAAAGTACAAGCTTCGGGTTTGAAGTGAACAGAATCCTAGTTAGGATGACTAGAATCTGATTAAGAAAATGTGACCAGGCGATTTGGTAATAAAAACGACCAGACATTTTCTTTTTTAAGTGTCTAACCTTTGAAGTTAAGAATTTAGACATTCTAGAAACTTAAACACTAAATTCCATTTTTCTACGATTCTACAATGAAAAGGTTATTTGACATGTTTTTAAAATCAAATATTTCGAAAACAATTACAGATGATAGCCTGCAGGCGTCGTAGGGAGATTGTGTGGTTTCGAGTGACATATATAAGAGGGCTATAATCAATTTATTGTTTATGCGTGAGACATATAGCATTTTTAATTGCCTCTTAGATTGTGCTAATGGTACGAGATATTTGATTAGTAAGAAAGTACTTTCTTGCGTTGCGGTTTCGAGTGACATAATAAGAGGGCTATAATCAATTTATTGTTTTATGGATGAGATATATAGCATTTTGAATTGCCTCTTGGATTGTGCTAATGGTACGAGATATTTGGTTAGAAAGAAAGTACTTTCTTGCGTTGTGTGTTTGAGTATTACCTATATGGTGAATATGATATTTGAAGATAATGCATGTACACCAAAAATTGAATTGTAGCTACGATGTATTTAATTCAGTTGCATCATATTCTATCTCATTGCATTGCATTGCATTGCATTGTTTGATATAATATTACATTGTATTGTATTTATATGCTGCCTGTGGTGTACCTGATATGCTTCCTTAGTAAACACATCCTTTTCTCCCATGGGTATACCTTAACGCGATGACTGCACGATTCTCTTATTCCCATATATAGGCTTAATACAGGGACTATCAGGTTAATGGGTTAATATATCTCATGTTTTTATTGAATGAAATTCGAGATCTATTCGTCACGAGGGCACCTTTTCAATATATACTCACCCCAACATGCCCAATGAGTACACAGTCACTACAGAGTTTTTGAAAAAGTATAATGATTTATAGGTGTTATTTGAAAAATATCAGAAATTTTGCTTCCTACCTATTTTATCTAGTTCAATAACTTCACGTCAGAGCACAACGAAGTTTGATTAGATCAAAACACTTTGTTGACGAATGTCATGGGCTAAAACCGTGATGCAGTTATTTTGTAGACGCACCTGTCTAGCAGAGATCTGATAATAAATACACTTTCATTGTTGTTTCATTTGAGAAGGAAGAAGGAAGCTATGAAAATGGCACTCAAAAGGTTTTCAAATTTCAACCAGCTTGCAGAGGCCATGATCAGAATGAGAGACAAGAATTTAAATCATATTACAGAAAGTGCATGTATCACAACGAACTCTTACACTGCCGTTAGTGCAAATTTGTTCCATCTGTATACACAAATTGCAAAGAGCTACGTTTAATACGGCGCAAAGAGAGGCATCCCCTCATTTTCTTTTTTCTTTTTGAAATATTAGTCAAAAGGGTATTACGTTTGAAATAAAAAATCACATGGATTATAGACTCGTTTTCTGTCGACTGATTGTAACAATATTCATGGATTAAAATATGGATAGACCTTGTATAGCAGCAGACAAATTGACGTAGAAATGGAGAATTTCAGTTTGCATTTCACATAGTGAAAAATCACTCTTTTTTTTTTAAAGAGTATTCTTGGCATCTCTGTCATTTCCGCTACGAATTAATTTGCACGCATGATCCCTCGATAAAAATGTGTATATTTTATAATCCACTGTGAAAAATGCCACCCAGGGTGGAATTACATCTTGCAGAATGATGAGAGAAGGTCAAAACTAAGTAACGATTAACATGGCCTTGTTACGTCATAGTTACACCTTTCACATCTGAAAGAAATGTCTTCAGAATTACACTTCGCATTGATGTTGCTTTTTAAATATTCTAATCATTCTAATCATATTTATTTAAATAACAATCAATGGCACAGATTTGATTAAAAGAGAATAAATTTAAGAATGAAATACAAAGGAGGAAAATGTGTACATGTATAACGGTCCGTTTTATATGAAAACATTGCCTGCGGCATCAGTTTCACTTTGACATTAAATATATCTCACCTCGTCCCTTTCCATTTAAGCCCTGTTTAAACTTACCCCTTTTCTCCTGCCTCTGTCCACCCACTTTGAAAATATCCAACGGTTATTTTGCAACCTTCTCTCTCTTTCTCTCCCCTCTTTTTCTCTCTCTCTCTCTTTCTCTGTCTGTCTCTCCCTCTTTCCCTTCCTCTCTGTATCTCCCTCCTCATCTGCCCCCATTTCATTTTTTCTCTCTCCCTTTCTCTCTTGCTTTCCTTCTTTTTGTACCTCTTCTCCTCTCCTTTTATTTTTAATATTCACATAACTACTATCACTGAAGCAAAACTAAAAAAAATACGCATCATCCCATAAGCTTTACCTCTTCACAAAAATCATTTTCAGGAAACATCAAGAGAAAACACAAACACAGATGCCAAAATACGATTACACAAACTCCTCCCTCCACCCCCAACCCCCCCCCCTAAAAAAAGTTAAGCAATAAAGATTGTGAAAGATCTGACAAATAAAATCAATGTAGGAAAAAAAGAATGTTTGCAATGAAGACCATTGTCTCTCTCAGTCTGATCCAGACAATATTCTATATACAGCAGACTATAAATTCATTTTGACTGAACGTGACGCAAATACAATATTATGCTGCTCAAATTTCAACAGCAGAGCGCGGTCCTTTACAAACTCCATGTCTCATCAAGTATCTTATTATCTATAACTTGGATACCACATGATCACGTTGCTAATCATATTACCGGAAGAGGTATATTGCGTTTTATAATGAGACGTGACCCTAGGGCATTTCCCTTTTTTTAATGTTCTTTCCCGGTGAGATTTATGGATTATACATGAATGTAGCGCATATTGCATTATGACCTTGTGCTTCTAAAGTGGGAATTATTACAGCGGCTCTTAGCTCCGATAGCTGTTATCGATATACAATGATTTACATGGAATGACTCTTCCGAGTTTTCCACTTACTACACCTGGGTGGACAGTGGCAAATGTAGATCAAGGACTTACTAAAAGACACTGATATAATACAGGGCAGGAACTTCGCATTTCCTGGCCAATGTAACTACTCGAGTTTGACATTTCTCTCTAGGTCTCCGCCTCTCTCTCGCTCTCCCTCTCTCCATCGCCACCCCCTCCCCCCCCCCTTTCTCTCTCTCTCTCTCTCTCTCTCTCTCTCTCTCGCTCGCTCTCGTCTCCTGTCCCTCCCTTTCTCTCTTTATCTATCTCTATCTCTCTCTTTCTCCAAAATCCTGACATTGAGTTTTGTTATCCATTTTAGTAAAGCCTTTTCTATCCTATCACATGAAGCCATTGTAATCTTTTCATGATCCTACTGTGTAACCATGGTAACCGATAAAATACTGCTTCTCTTAAGCTATGATTATGTGTTCAATATTAAATTTACATCCATCACTCTCCAAATCCATCTTAGTTGTATCCCTCTCCCATGTGACATCCACGTCCCCTTCACATGCATAGATTAATTTCAACACAGAAGATTACTTCATGCACACTTATAATAAGTTGCAATTCGTACTTCGAGATTAACCTTTATTCGAGTTTATATTCCGATCAGTGATGAGAATGTGAAAGTATCATGAGTGCTATCGTAATCGTTTCACTCGGCGTTAACGCCTGTCAGAAAGCCATTACATTTTGTTTGCCAATTCAAAGTAATTTGTCTCTCCGATAAACTAGATAAATGCGTCTGTCAACTTCATTGCTTTTTCTACGCCTTGGTAAATTAATTATATGGGCACACATTGTGTCCGCATCGACCGTGTATGCTTTGATTATCGATAAAGATTGGCAATGTTATTCAGGGTTGTTCAAAATTGTCTTCGCTGAGATTTAATTTATTACATCACTCCCCGTCCAATCAGTATGCGTCCAATACAAAGACACCGAGAAAATTTGGCTTTGCGATATTGTCCAAGCATGTCAAGGAAAATATTTTTGTCTCCCAGTTTTCAAACGAATGTTAAATGAAATATCGGTATATTTTCCTCTATTTTAGCCTCTTCATTGCAAACTGTTAAAAATGTTACTGAAAAGGGAATAAAGCCAGTGTTCTATTCTGGTTCATGATTCTCTTGAGTGTACATTCGTTTATCCATTCAGACAGTATACTATAGTATCTCATAAATCATCAAAATACATCTTACTAAAACAATGTCAGAAATCTATAATAAAAAATTAATTTTTGCACTAGTGAAAAACGGTATCATTTTATCTCAAAAAAGAGGCGCACATGCAAGGTATTATAAACCAACAAATAGAAAAGATAATAAAAATGACTCTTAAAGTGAGTGGCATTGGATCTTGGGGCTCCTTATAATTATTCAGCTTATATTTATTCCATAATAAATTCCCGTATTGGCATTACTTATTACTAATGATATGAATAACCACCCAGTACTTTAAAGTTCTTCATTTTGTCAGAGATGTACACTCGATAAATTATTGAAATTTAAAAAAAAAGTCAATAGTTTCACATCAGGTCAAGATAACAAAAATAGGCTACACTTCAAAAGAGAGAGAGAGAGAGGGGGGGGGGGGAGGGAGAGAGAGAGAAAGTAATTGGTTGTGATTACATGCTTTGGTTTGGGGATGAAAACCCATTTTAACCCCCATCCCAAATATGTATTTCTTTTTCTATCGCGAAGTATGAAGGCATGAAGGTAGCCACTTGTGCACATTATAATTATACAAACGTGTGCTTTATATGGGGATGACGGTGCATGCAAGTCGACCAAATATTTTTGAATAATATTTAATTGTCTGATCTAAAAAGCTAGACACTACACGTTTGTAATGATTTCACACGCTTCTCGGTCAAGTATGATTTACAAGGAACCATGGTAACTGGACTTTCAACGGGCATTTCACTTCTGATGAAGATAGCAGACATGAAAAACAGCTTCAGCCCACTCAGGTTAAACACTTTGCCTGAAAGCTATTCCTCTTGAGCTCTTAATAGCTGCCTTGTTAGTAGGGATCTGCCATTTTGCAAATGCTCATCGAGTTGGAGGGTTTCATGGTCTGCTTGCCTGAGGATTCAACACTTTAATTCGAGGTTTATAGGTCATGGCCTTGCATGACATTTAGTCTCGTTACACTCCAGGAGTTGTGAAGTTTTGGCATAAAATGAATGGCTCAAATGATCTTCAATCTTTTTTCTTTCTTTTTTGTGACTGAAGCAATAATTTCTATAAGTGAAAATGGAATTTGGCTTTCGACGAACTTTTAAAGAACATCCAGAGAAAATCCTTACATTGTAAGTTAATTGGTATTTTATTAAGAAACTTCACTGACTTTGATATCAATATTTTGTTTTACAATACGCAGCAATAGTATAAAGAAAATTAACAATAACATGGAAATCAAGTGGAAAAAATAAATAAATATATAATATATATATATATATATATATATATAGTAAATCATAATAGGACTACTAAGATTTAACAAGGGACAAATTATATAACATAATCAAATTTGATATCATATTGATATAAATAATGAAAAAGAAAATCATAATGTCACTACTCATATCTAACATGTAACATATTATATAACATTGTATCAAACTGGATATCATATTGATTTAAACAATGCAATAGAAAATCATGATAGGACTAACATGAGACAAATAATACAACATATCAAATTGGAATGTTATATTGATATAAACAATGATTGGGTCAAAACACAAATTGCTTTACCAGAATAATGATTCTAAATCATGCAAATAATATGAGATCAGTACTCAAGGTATTTTACAGATTAAACTTTTGATGTAGTCAAACAATATAATCAGGTAATTTTATGCGTAGATAATACTAGATATTGTATGCAAATCCTCTAAGCCTGCACTGATTTCAGTGTAATCTTTGTATTGACTGTATTAACACAGAATGCGGAAGAAAATAGAGGGATTGCCATAGAGAAAGATAGAGAGGAGGGGTTCGAAAATATAATGTACAATACTAATAAATGAAAAAGGAGTATAACTGTGTTAAACAGACGGAGTATGTCAGCTATAGCATGGGAGGTAGCACAACCTCCACGTAGTCCATATCAGATTAACTATTGTTTAAAATAATCACATATTCAATGCACATTCAATGCACATGTTTTACTATTATATCAAGCCCATAACTGTATATAAAAATAATCATTGAAAAGGGTGATGGGTGACCATTCAAAGTCATGTCCTTTGGTCGGATTTCTTGATTAATTAGGGGGAAAAGTCTTATTTCATTCACTTTCGCTGTACATGCGGTGACGCCAAGAGACAACAAATCTTTATGACAAATTTCGCTACCCATATGGTGTGAAATATCCCGATGGGCGGAGCATTCGGAGAGAGGCAACTGAGAATGATTCGAGAAGGTATGGATTGCAAATCTGAAGTTACATAAGACTTAGAATAATTGAAAGTTAGAAAGCTGTCAATTGGGTGAAATGTGAGTTTCGGTTTGTTGAGAAGAAGGAATGGCACAATGAGATCTTAAAGAGAAAGTTGAGTTCTGGGAGAGGTAAAGAAAAATAATTTGTGAGCTTTCTTATTCTTTTTATGTTAGATTTGAAGCTTAATATAGTAGAAATATCACCTGAAAAGGATTGCTCTTCAAATGCCCTCACATTCAAATTATGACAAGAAACAGCTGAAATGTTCGGGCCCAACATTTATGTGTAATCTCATATTCTCATTTATGTGTGAAGTGCATGTGACTCTCAGCAGGATTGAGTCAATATCTTATCATTTTGGTAATTCCAAAACCTTACAGCATATACCAATCATTATGTGCTTTATAATCAACTTTTGCCAAGGGCTTTAAGACAGTTTCTTTGACAATTCAATCTCAAGACCAGAACTCAATTTTACCTTTAACACGATAAAAACTATTTTCGAAATATCAACTCAAGGCAATTTCAATAGCCCTGTCTATCACCTTTAGAAATGTGCGAACATTACAATGGTGTATTACGTAATCCGAACCTGATTTCTATGGGCAGTACAATATAGGCCTTTGAAATTGCCAGTGAGTTTATTTTTCGAAAGTAGTTTTTATCGTGTTCTTTAAATCTTGGGAGAATAATACATTACTAGTATATGCCTACAAATTTCGTAATCGCTATCTCTCTATTATCTCTCTCTCTTTAACAGATTTCTATAGTTCTTTTTTTTTTTTTCTTTTAAGTATTCAATTGCCTATCATGACTATGTTAAGAGATGAGATAAGACAGGGAGAAGAGACAGAGAAAGGATTCAAAGGCAAGACATGTAGCACTGTGATGTAATCAATTTAATTGAAATGAGAGAGAGACAGACAGACAGACAGACAGAGAGACAGAGCTAGAAGGAAACATTGTGATGATGTAATCGAAATTAAAGAGATAGATAGAGAGAAAGGAGGGAGGGAAAGACAGAGACAGACAGACAGAGAAGGAGGGAGAGAATTAAAAGGCGAGACGTGCTCGAAGAAAGCAATAAGCCAGTTCGATCCTGAAATATAAATGACCCCAATTTGCAAGCGCAAGCGCATTTGTTTTTGGTGGACGCATAGTTTTGTTTAACACATACAGGGTGTTCAGACACACAAAAAATTATACCAAAACGGTATATCTGTACCCTATATGAGCTATACCAAAACGGTATAGCTATACGATGGATATATGTGTCTGAACGATGACTAACGAAACGTCGTATAACGAAACTAGGGTCAGAGCATCGTTTCGAACTTGCACGTGATAACGAATCACCTTTCCGTGTGTGATAACGAATCACCTTTCCGTGTGTGTGTGTGTGTGTCTGAACGTATGGCGACCATAGAACGGTATAACTGGGCGGGGCTTAACGTGAGTGCGCGAAAGGTGACCTTACCAGGGGGCAGGGGTTAGCGGCGACCATAACAACATGTGCAGTGGAAAACTGCGCATCTATACGGTTTGTTGTTGTTGTTGTTTTTTTTTTTTTTTTCTAATCTGTCGAGATATGTGTCTGAACGGTCCGTAAGCTACACGATGAAAATTTTATACGACGTTTCTTTATCGAGTTTCGGTATAAACGTTTTGTGTTTGAACAGGGGGATAGACGTATTATAAATTTAACACGTAAAATCAGACTGGTGCGCACATCATGGTGTGTATACAACATATGACAAATACAATAAATGTGAGAGGAGGAGGTATGTAGAGAGAGAGGGAGAGAAAGAGAGGGAAAGAAAGAAAGAGAGAGAGAGAGATAGAGAGACATAACAAGACGAAGACAGAAGGAAGAGATGGATAGAACATTACGATCAATAGGTATAAAGGAAAATGTATAGCATGGGGCCGATGGAACAGCGTGACAATTAGATAGATAGCACGAGGTCGAGGTCTCGAGGGAGAGGTAATGGAGTTGGTTCGACAGTAGATGCAACTGATACATTAAAGGGCAATCCAACCTTGATAATAAGTTGATTTGTGTAAAAGCAGAAAAAAAAAGAAAAAAAAAAGGATGGTAAAAGTTCAAAGTGTTAAAGGGAAATCGAACCTTAATTATAGCAAGTTGTTCTTATAGAAAGAGAAGAAATTTAGAGAAGAAATTAGTGAAAGTTTTGAACAAAATCGGACAAGGAATAAGAAAGTTATAACAATGGCCCGTATTCTCGAAAGTGGCTTAAGTTAAGCCTGGCTTAACTTAGGCCACTTCTTTATGGAAGACCATATGTCAACCCATAAGTCCTGCAAAAATTGCAATATTTATGTAACAAAATAGGAAACAAAATTATTTCCTGGCATGAAATGAGCATCAGAAATCAATTCCATCATGAGGTTTTTGTATTTGCATTAAGTCCCAGAACTATGGTGATTTGTAGAATTAAAAGAGTGTAACATTTGGCTCTCCATAATTCGGTGGCCTAAATCTACACACTTAAAGTGTAAAGTGTGTAGATTAAAGTTAGGCGCCTTTCGAGAATACGGGCCTATAATGATAACTGTTTTTTTATATAGCGCCTTTCCAATTAAGTAACTGATCGAAACGAATTGCAGTGTATTATTACCCCGGTCATTCGATGTTTGAAAAACTATATCACTTGTATTGGCAATTTGGTGAGTCGATTGTGACATACTGGCGGGCAACACTCCAATTTGTCGTACACAAAACTATCCTTAATTTGTGGTTTTCTCCGAAGCGCCTTTCCCTCAAGGCAGTACTAAAAATATATTGTAGATAGTATATTGTTATAGGCCCTCATTAAAGAAATAGATCCTACTGAATAAAGCTTTTTTTTTTTTTTAATTATTCCTTTTGTGTGTTGGAGCAAATGGGGGGGTTGTCGTTGTCCGCCACTATACATCACAGTGACATTACCGATTGTGCCAATTAAAACATTCCCATATGTATAGTGGTTACAACTTTCCAAATTTCATTGCTTGTCCAATTTTGTTAAAACTTTCACCAATCTGCTTCTCTGATTCTTCCTTTTTCTGTCAGAACAACTTGGACTTTCACCAATCTGCTTCTCTGATTTTTCCTTTTTCTGTCAGAACAACTTGGACGTCTCTTTAACACTTTGAATGGTAGTTTGTAAGTACAAACCCTTCATAAGTAACAGAGGGTCTGAACTGAAACTACCATAGGCCAATTAGGATCAGGAGATGGTCTAGAGGTAACGTCTACGGGCAGCTCTTTGTATTCGCCTACAAACTCACTCTGACAGGACCCAGGTTCGAATCTCAGTCACGTC
>CM046840.1:35003743-35110724 GCA_025618425.1 Heliocidaris tuberculata
TCACGAGTCTTCTTCCTACTCGTCATCATGATCATAAAACATGATATAAGAGTAAACATTAGGACTGTTCCACTCTGTTTCAATTCTCTTCATTCCGTTTCATTTTTCCCCCTCCTCGCTTAAACTTGGATATAAAGCCAGTGGCTGTTTGGCGAGATTCATAGTGCAGATCCCCTATACACGGGACTTCTATTTTTCATCCTATTCGAGTAATGGGGAGTTCCCCCACTGCACTGTATCAGTCATGCGTGAGGTAAAGGAGGTGGGCAATGCACATGAATCTGGCTGCTTGACGAACGCAAGAAGCAAATCTGCGACCTTCAGTTTGGGATTTCAATCTTCTTGTTAATTAGTCGCAGAAAACTCCTCTACTTTTCATGTCGTATAAATGAATACAATGTTTATACGTCTGAAGCAGAGTATCAACGGACTGAGATATTGGTAATAGAAGTTGTATACAATCATTTATATAACAATAAAACATACAAAGAACATTAATGTTCTGCATAAGTACATAGAAACAAAGGACTGAAAACGACCCCATTCACCCTTTTTCAATCATTGCTTGTTTCAATATGAAAGCTACAATAAGAACAAAAGACATTTATCAGTTTCTATTACTCAGTGCATAATAGTCGGGTTTTATGGGACGCGGCGAGATGTTGCTCTCACATGTCTCGTTAGATAGTTTTGAAAGACTTGGGGTTGACTTTTCTTGAAATCTGAACAATTCTTAAAATGAAGGGAGATTTTTATGACAAGGGGAAATTGATAATCATGAAGGAGGATCTTCCTCCTGTTGTAACACCTTTTTTTCCATGGTCTGTTTGGTAAATTCGGGTATAGAAACCATGTGTGCATTTTGCCGTGATTATCTACAAAATTCAATTATTTCTAGAAATATTTCTGCCTGTTATTTTTAGGTTACCTTGCTACCTACATACCTTTTTGGCATGGTGCCAAAATTTGAAATGTTAAATGCTACCTCTAAAAATCTATTATCTAACGTGAAGAAGACAAAACTCCAGTGGGGCACTCTGTAAGTGCCGTTCGATCCTGTGAGCTATGTAATGAAGCTTGTCTGATTAAAGACACGGCCGCCTGTGAATTACACAGCTGGCGCTAATTGCCGAACGTACCCGGTTTACGACCCAAGCCCAACATCATGCAGTAATGTTCCTCTATATTAAACAGATCGGAGATGCTCAGAAAATAAGAGGCCGTTCACACTGCATGGACATTGGGTGCATAGTTTTACCTCGACTAAGGTTCGTGTATTGGAAAAAGAAAAAAAAACTTGCATGTAAAATTTTATCTTGAAGTATACTTAAGCAATTCCATTCAAGAAAAATCTGCCTTATTCTTAAAGCTGAGTTAACCTATCTGAATGTTGATTTTTGTACGACATAATGTCTTAACAACTAAGAAAAGAAGAATATGCTTAAACATCATAGGTTAGAAGTTAGAACATTTGAAATTCAGAAAAAAGATTTTAGCAAGTTGAAACCCTAATACGCTAAATTTTCTGTGATAACGTTATCAGCATCATAATGTTTGAGAATTCCATTTCCAAAGTTCACAATGCACATTATTCATCGTGTGAAAAATCCAAAAGTGACTCTACCCAATTTTTTCTTCCTCTAAAGCCAATTTATATGTGAAATCTTAAATACGTTTGCGATGGATTGTAAATCTCCAGTAAATCTACCCGACAGCAGCATGCATTAATAACTTCGTTTTGATATTAGAAATATGTATGACTTCCATTATCATTTGTCACAAGGGTAGGTGGATATGAGGCACTGCTTATCATGAAAGGTATATCCTTGTTGTACTGCTTTCCACAGCAAAATGTCAATACATTAGAAAAATATAGGTAAATAAAACAGTGTCCCCGCTACAGGGATAGGAGGTTTTCCGAGTGGATTTTCTTCTGTAATATTTGATTCAATTCGTCGGCTTCACCTGTTTGTGACTCAAACCTGACACCTACTGATCTACATTAGAGTCGAACGCTCCTGCATTTGCAATCACATCGCTACGTATTATCATCAAAGAACCTGATGGGAAAGGGTTATGTTTAACAATTCAGAACATTCCTAAAAAGTCATTTCGTAATTAGTACATGGTAGAAATGACCCTGAAATAAGCATTAAGGTTAACCTTCACTCCGTCCTCTGCTTTTAATATGAAAAGCCTAAAATATTGTCAAACTCTCAATTTCATGAAATATTTTTTTTTGCAATTCCTTTTTAACCATGTTAACTGACTGATGTACGAAATTAGTTAGGTCACAAACCGAAATGGTCATTTTTGTTATGATGACATGATTTTCGTTTATTCATTAAATTGCTACGACGTGGTGAGGTCCGCACTTGGCACCCCATAAATCAGTGGACAACCTCTACCCGCTAGGTCAGGGTTTAAACTTGGACTAAAGTTAGTTCACTTTTGTCAGAATCAGCCAAACGCCTTATATTCTCAAATTATTGGCAATGAAGACGGGCCACTTAGCGATTATCGTTGCCGCCACATAGAGCACAGGCATAAGCAGATCCGGGATTGGGCTGAGGGGCCGCCCCCCCCCCCCCTCTTTGAGGAGCAAAATTATAATTTACTTACATGGAGAGAGAAAAAAGTAGTCCTACTCTTTCCCGCCTACCCCCCCCCCCCCCCCCTCATTTCAAATACATACAGCGGTGGAAAATACTTTCTGGGGAATAAACTTTGGGGGTCGCCCTCCCGTTTATTTTGATAAACCTGGATAAGCCCCTGTGTCAAGGAAGGATGTTATGACGTGAGGGATCAGCTGCTTCTAATTGTTAGGAGAGTGTCGATTACATTAAGAGATGTGGCCATATATAAGGATGATACATTATAACAATATTAGGAGGAGACTGGTTATAGCACCTAATGCCGGGTACAGGAAATAGGAGATGGGGAGAGGGGATGTTACATCTACTATTTTAAGGGGTTACGATGATATCGAGTGATTTTTTTTAAATCATATATCATGGGTATATCTCCCTACGGTGGTATAGCAAGAGGAGAGTTGATACGGCACTTAATTCCTAATGGGCGGAGGAAAGATGGGAGGGGTGTGGGTTGCTATACCTCTAATTGAAAATAGGAGTGTTGATGAGGTGCCCATAATAATGGTAATTTATTCTTCAATGAAAAGAAGAGGGTTGTAAATGAGGGGTAACCTCGCTAGTCATAAGGACAGCTATCCATAACGCGTGACTAAATGAATAGCGGTTTTGTACGAATAGCGGTCCTTCTGAACAGCGAGCAAATTACCTCGCTATGCATAAGGACATCCATTCATAAGGACCACTATTCATATCTACTCATAAGGACCGCTATCCATAGCGCCTGTTAAATGAATAGCGGTTTTCTATGAATAGCGGTTCCTGTGAATAGCGAGCGGACCCGGTAAATGATAATGGTGGTGTGTTTCATATTGGTGATAGGGTGAGGGGAAGATGCGAGGGGTGTTGAGTTGTTACCTCTAATTGTTAATAGTCGTGTTGCTAATGGTATCTGAGGTGCCCATGATAAGGGCGATGTATTATTCAATGAAAAGAAGAGAGGTATAAATAATAAGGGTGGTGATGATGAGATGAGGGGAACAGTGAACAACACATACTGACTATGGGTGCCGGATAGATTGGAGAAGTGTGGGGTTTCTACCTTTAATTAATAATAAGGGTGTCACAGAATGAGAGTGACGTGCCCAGCATAGAGGTGGAGCATTTTACCATGATCATGAAATAAGTATATATTGAAGATGGATTCCTCATTTTATTGATGATGGGTGGAGTAAGGAATTCCATCTAATTGTTAAGAAGGGTGCTGCTTACAGTTTGTTAAGTCAGATACTCTGACTTACTCTGAGTGTGGTGCATTTAGGTAAAGACGCATATAACAAAATTGAAAATCATAATTTCTATTCCATAGAGGCACAACCAAAATACTAAGACGTAGAATTAGTATTTAACTCTATTAACACTGCGCCCCTCATGAAAATAGTCTTGGTTCACGTCACCTCGTGGACCATATTTCCAACCAGACCGTCTCATGACAATATATATTTCAATAATAACCAGGGTGGTGTATTTTACGACGAAGAAGGAAAGTAGGCGGAGCATTTTTTTTTTTAATGAAACGTGCGGAAAAGCTTAGAGGAGGGCGGGGTTGTTGGTTAGTTTACGTACTATTGTTAAAGCACGAAATCTTGTGGTCAGAATTCCTTTATTGGATAAGTCGCAAAATGCCAGTATTTAAAGCAAACCAAAACCCAAGGAGAGAATCAATGTTATTGGAAAGTGAAAATTCAGAGAAGCACTTTACAAAAAGTTTCATTAAAATTGGTTAAAAAATGAGAGAGTTATGGAAGTTTGAAAAGTCTCTTTTTACTTTCTATGGGGATCCTAAAATTGGCAAAATTGCTTCAAAATGGCTGATTTTGTGAACAATTCTCCATTTGTTTTGTACACAGATTTTCAGATTTTCCCCATTATCTTTCAAGGTGCAGTTAATCTCCTTCTGAGCTCAACATATATAATGGGAAAATGTATTTTACATCACATATGTCGAGTTCAGGAGGAGACAAGGAGCACCCTGAGAGATAATGGGGAACATCTGAAAATCTGTGTACAAAACAAATGGAGAGTTGTTCACAAAATCAGCCATTTTGAAGCAATTTTGCCAATTTGAGGATCCCCATAGAAAGTAAAACGAGACTTTTCAAACTTCCATAACTCTCTCATTTTTTAACCAATTTTAATGAAACTTTTTGTAAAGTGCTTCTCTGAATTTTCACTTTCCAATAACATTGATTCTCTCCTTGGGTTTTGGTTTCCTTTAAAGTTGCTGTTGAATTTTGTCTTCTTTAACAAAAACACTTTATAACAGTGGGAGACGACTTGAGGGATAACAAATGAATTTTGAAAAATGAATAAAATATGCAGTGTAAGCCTTAATTTGTGATACAAGTAACAACTGATAAATGTCCCCCAACAAAAATGTAGTCGTCACACAAAGGTCTTAGTTATTTGTCATCACATATTTGTTATCATTCAAAATAATCAGAATAGTGCTAATGGAGATAAGAAGTGCATAACTTCACGACTTTATTTTATTCTCTCTATCTTTTTTTTTTTCAACATTGCTTTGGATAAGTTTATGCGATTTGAAAATATGACTTCGATCCTAATGCTTATCATTTAGTGAAAAATGGAAATCTCTCCCTAAAACTCGTAAGATATCAACAATCGTGAGAAAGAAAAGAAAAAAGATAATTTCCGGAATATGTTATCATTAATCTCTGACAAATACCGCATACCATCTAGGATTTAAGCACAGTCAGATTCTTTTCAAAAATCATTAATTTCTTCCCTATCATATTCCCCGGGAGCTTCCTTTTTCAAATTAATCACTCCCTCCAAGCATTTCAAGATATGTTTATTTTCATTTTTATCATACGATACGAGATTGATTACAATTAATCACCAAATGCCCTGCAGTTAAAAGAGTGAAATCTTTAGTTTGATTTCAGATTATAACCCTCGAGGATTCGTGGGTAATTGGATAATTGCTACCGGTTTTTGATGCCATGTTTTATATCTGTAAGCCGAAACGGTAATCGTTTTGATTAAAGGAACAATTTAACCTTCGGAAATACACGTTACAAATTTAATGTGAAGCGAAATAAATTGGTGGCGATAGTGGTACAGAATTCTTTTTAAAATACTCATCTATATAATATATGGTTTTAGTTTTCTATGTACCGCGGTGCGAGTAGGATTTATCATTTTATTGAAAATCAACATAATTTTTCTTTACTTTATACTATTCCTTTCAATACTTAAAACTTCTAGTGATTTTATTTTCTACATTCAAAGACGATTTCATATCCATTTCAACTGCATTCAGAACAATGCCTAATCGTCAAATGGTAATTAAGATCCTAATTACAATTTTGCGCATTTGCAAATAAAGGTCATTTGCACCGAGCACAACTGACCTTTTGTCATTTTGTATGCACCACGATGCACACGCCAGTATGATTTTACCATATTTTACCCATAGATTTTACCATAGGATTTTACCATATTTTACCCATAGATTTGACCATAGGATTTTACCTTTTACCTGTTAAACAAGTAGCGGTCCACCAAAACAAAATGTGCATGCGCGTGAAAATTGGGGTCATTTCCATAGGTCATTTCAGAGTCATTTGTACCATGCACTAATTACGAATTGAATTATCATTAGGATCTATTTGATCTAAAATTAATAGGAGATTAGAATGTATCTTGGAATGAATTATGATGGCATGTTATGCAATTCCTTCAAATTTTACAAATTTATCGTTATGGTTTTATCATTCAGTGGCATCATTCCTTTATCTGGGATGGATCCAGGATTGTCAGAAAACTTTGGCCGAACAGCGTCAAAGAAATTCGAAACAAAAGAGGAACTGCAATTCGATAACGAAAAGAAGTACTATAGGAAATTAACATTTATTACCTCCTCTCTCCGTTAAGTTTTCTTTTATGCATTTCTTATTCTGCTTCATCTATGTATAAACTCAAATTATCTAGCCAGAAATATCGCTCAAAAGGTTGAAAAAATATCACGAGTATTATTTTTTTGTTTTGACGTATCATCTATCACAAGACCTCTTACTGAAAGATAATCAATACAAGAGATGGATCTTGGATGCTGGATGAAATAAAGGGCTTGCCTTCGGTATCATAAAATAGTTAGTACAGAATAATCCTTACCACCAACCCCCCCCCCCCCCCCCACCACCCACACAAACACATCGTTGGGCAGTGACCTACTACAAGTTAAAACGTTATTGTAGCTATTCCTTGGCGTAACGTTTTAAGGATTTTGTGGAGCATCGTCAGCATAATAAATTTAACAGTTCGATAACCCTCAACAATACAGAATGGATGCCCTACCCCCCCCCCTCTATCTCTCTCTCTCTCTCTCTCTCTCTCTCTCTCTCTCTCTCCCTTTTCGTTTTACCTTCCGATATCTTTCCTCGCATTATCATTTCCTATTTGATGTCTGTTTTTGCCATTTTTGTTAAACCAAAGCCTTTTATCTTCTCTGTTATAGCATATACTTTTTTTCTTTTTATTTAGTAACTCTTCGCTTCTTCTGTTTGCTTGTTTGCTTGTTTTTTATATTTCTGTCTTTAAGAACTGCTGTGTTTTTCTCTTATTCTTGCTTCGACTTTTTGCATATCCTTTTTTTTTTTTTTTTTTTTTTTTTTTTTTTTTTTTAGTTTAGTTTAGTTTAGTTTATCTTTCAAAATCTTCCGCACCGTTTACGTTTGTGATTTAATCGTAACTATATAGTAGTTCCTTTCCTTGTTTAAATTATCATTAAAAGTTGTTGTTGTTGTTGTTGTTGTTGTTGTTTTTTTTTTTTTTTTCACCGCTCTTAACATTTCTCCTTGTTCTTCCAGTTGCCCTGTTAATATTGCCTCATCTCTTTTCAATATTGGCTGGCGACATTTTTATCAACTCACTCTTGTAACCCAATAAGCTTATTCTATCTTTACCATCTTTGTTGCCGCCGCGAAGAGACCGTTCTCCTCATCACGTCGGGATCATGCGTCACATTTTCCACTGATGGAATAAAATCAACTTTCAGAGCAGCAGGCGCTTCTCAAGTAAATTTATTGCCTTTTCTTATGCGTGGAGAAATGATGAACATTTTCTAGTGAAATAGTCATTTCAAATCTTAATTACACATTTTTGAAGATGATTAATTATACATCGAACCGGATCCTGCTCAAACTAATAACTTATAATTGTTATTTTGACCCCCCCCCCCCCAAAAAAAAAAAAAAAAAAAAAAAAATTGATAAGACATAAAAAACACTTTGCTATTACAACGAAAAAGTTAGCCAAATTATTATGGCCATTTTGACCCATTTTCTGGTTGGATACATAATTGTCAATGACTTTTATCAGTAAAGGCCGATCTCATTTTTTTCCGGGAGGGGGTAAGAGTTATACATCTCAGCTCATCAACATTATTCTTTTCTTTTCTGGTAATGTTAAATATCAATGACCTCACCTCCATGGAGAGCGCCCTCATCACGATGGTGTACTAAGCTCCGCAGAGAATCATTTCTCATTTCGTTCAGTCCTTGAGAGAGTCGGATTCGTGTACGAGTGCAATTTGTTAAGGGGCGGCAGATAAGAAAAGCAGTCTCGGTTTATTAATGCCCCTAAGCACAAACCAGTGATGGCGAACCTGACTCTATCAAGAAAGAAAAGAAAACGAAACACGGAGAAGTGGGCCAGATATTACAGAGACGGGAAGAAAGAACAAGCCCAGAGATATCGAAGGATGAGATGATTCGGACAGCTAGAGACAAATAATGAAGAAAGAGTTGGAGAAGAGGAATGAAAGAATGAACGATAAATGGTAAGAGAGACTTGGAGGTAAACGGGAATTTAAGGAGAGAGAAAATGAGAAAAAATTGGGCTACATTGATGATAACGAGAGAAAAGGTCGAGCTAGGCTTGTATTTCATTCAAATGCAAAGATAATACAAGGAATAGCTGAAATTTTAGAAAGAAAATATAATGCAAGCTATCCTTGTCATCGACCCATTGAAATAAGGAAAGTGATACATAATATACAGTACAAAATCCAAGACAAGAAAACTAAGGCCAGTGGCTTATTCCAAGAATTTCGATTTTACCTCCCCCCTCCTTAAATGGGTATCCTGCAGGAAGCGAAAATCTTCATAGTTTGTTAAGCATTGAGAGAGTATGTAAAATGGCACCGACTTGGAATGTTTCCCAGAGAATGGAGAAGGTGCATACATTGTGTGCGGTAAAGCTTGGATCCTATGGCCGGAGTAATCAGTAAAGCGCTTAGAAGCTATATAAATCCCAAATAATAATATTATTATGTTTTATTATTAAGGAAAGATGTAACAGAAGTGAAAACAGGCAGTAACAATATTATTGAGCACTTGTTCGGTCAACGGACATCCTACTATGTATATGTAAAATGCGTCAGTCAGATACCGTAAAGGAATCATATGTATTAACTCAGTGTTTAAAGGGAAATCCAACCTTAATAGCAAGTTGCTTTGAAAGAAAGAGGAAAAATCAGAGAAGCAGATTGGTGAAAGTTTGAACGAAATCGGACAAGTAATAAGAAAGTTATGATTTTTTGAAAGTTGTAATCACTATGCATATGGGAATTTCAAATTGGCCGAATAGGTAATGTCACTATGATGTAGCTGTGGACAACTCCCCCATTCGCTCTAACACACAAAATGACTAAAATATCACTTTTTTTCAAAATGCATTACTCAGTAGGATCTTTTCCTTCATGAGGACCTATAACAATATGCTATCTCCAATATATTTTGAGTGCTGCCCCGAGGGTAAAGGCACCTCGAAGAAAACCGCAAATTAATGATATTTTTGTGTACGACAAATGGGAGAGTTGTCCACAAAAATGTCACAATCGACTCACCAAATTGCCAATTTGAGATTCGCATAGATGTAGTGATCTCACTTTTCAAACATCCATAACTTTCTTAGTCCTTGTCCGATTTCTTTCAAACTTTCACCATTCTGTTTTTCTTATTTTTCTGCTTTCATACAAATCATCTTATTACCAAGGTTGGATTGCCCTTTAAGCGAAACTGTGAAGGGTGTGATCGTCTGCAAATTGTACCCTTTTCACTATTGTTAGCAAAAGTGGCAGAATTTTAGTATTAATAGTAATCGAAGTAGCAGTAGTATAGTAGTAGTAGTAGTAGTAGTAGTAGTAGTAGTAGTAGTAGTAGTAGTAGTAGTAGTAGTAGTAGTAGTAGTAGTAGTAGTAGTAGTAGTAGTAGTAGTAGTAGTAGTAGTAGTAGTAGTAGTAGTAGTAGTAGTAGTAGTAGCAGCAGCAGCAGCAGCAGCAGCAGTAGTAGTAGATTAGTATAGGTATACAAAATTAATGTTTTTTGTTTGTTTGTTTGTTTTTGGTTGCAGTAACAATATAGAATTAAAATGCTGACTGCAATTTTTGGTTCGTTTTGCTTTCCTTTACATGTCTTCAACTTTATTCTTCCATGCGTATATCTTTCATAACTGATTGTCTCGTCCTCAACCAATAAATTCTTATTACTAATTTAAAGAATATTTCAATTCAATTCAATTCAATTCCCTTTGGATTTGATTGTTTATTTTCTTAAGTAACGCTAAAGAAAACAAAACGTTGATGATGGAATATTATTTTTCCCGTTTCATGAGTCAAAAGAAAAACAGAAGAAAATGTAGCCAGAAGTCGAAGCCAGTCGAGTTTTTCAATATCCACCTGTCTGGCAAAACAGATCAATGCTTTTAGAAAGTCAATTTTGTTTCTTTAGCCATGTCAGTGACCTATATTGCAGGATACTCAGAGGCGTATCCGTCATTGAGTAGGTTTATGTCACCCTCCCCCCCCCCCAAAAAAAAAGACGACAAAACATGAACTTGCTGTAATTCTATGGTACCTGTGTCAGGTATATTCTGTCCCCATTTTTCCAACCCTCCCCCCCCCCCCCCGTTTATCATTGTATGGATACGCCCGTCAATACTGCAGGTACACAGACATCTATCCTCTCTATCATCCTTTTGTAGCATGTCTTCCTATCATCTCTATCATCACATAGTATTTTCTTTATAAATCAGAAAATTATTTTTATTGATGTCCAAACTCCTTTTGGGAACAGATAAGATCACATTAATGTGTTTTTATCTCATAAATGATTTATTGCATGACAGGCGATTATGTGGGAACGGACACGGGTAAACACTTGCCATGTATTTCTAATTCATTAAGGAAGCTCTTACGAACTGGCATTGTTTTGCAGCTTATCAAACAAATATAAATCATAACCGAAAGTCCTATTTTCATTTGGTTTATAGAGTATCGAATTGCAATAATTGATGTAAACTTCAAAGACATGTCTGACATAAACATGACAATTCCTCATTTCTTTTTTAATTATTGTGGAGTTGAGCAACTCATAAACATCGCTTCATGTTCCTTATTCAGAATTTTACAGATGACATACAAACCACTTTCCTTGAGTCATGACATTTTTAATTTGGCAATAAATGCGAGATAACCCCATAAACTATGAATTACGAGAACGGTGTCGAGATAACGTCAAGATTCATCGCCATATATTTTCCCATTTGATTACTTTTTCTCGAGTAAGAATTCAAGACTAATGAAATGGTTAAATATGACAAATCAATGTAGAGTCTGACGGAAAAAAAATTCAAATAATTTTTTTTTTAATAAAGATAAAACACAAAATAAAACATTCATCTCCCTACCTCCCCTTTCTCTCTTTCTCTTTCTTCAGTTTCCTATCTACCCCCCCCCCTCTCTCTATCCCTCTTTTTCTTATCAGCCTCCTATCTCTCTCTCTCTCTCTCTCTCTCTCTTTCTTCAGTCTCCTAAGATAGATAATAAAAAAAATTATTCAGTCTTCTTCCAAAAGAGAAGACTATATATCAACCCCTCTCTCTCTTTCTCTCTCTTTCCTTGCTTTGAAGTTGAATCCACCAATCAGAGGGAATATATCTTTCCGATGAGATCATAATACCAGCGCGTTTCATTCAATATCCCCATCCAATCAGCACAGCCTTGTAACTATTCCATCCCCTTCCCTTCTCTCTCTCCCTCTCCCTTTCTCTCTCTCTCTCTCTCTCTTTCACTCTCACTCTCTCTCTCCTCCATTCTCTCTTCCTCTCTCTCTCTCGATTTCCCTTACCCTCTCTCTATCTTCCTCTCTCTCTCTCTCTCCCTCTCTCCCTCTCTCTCTCTCTCTCTCCTTCTCCCCTTCTCCCTCTCTCACTCTCCTTCTCCGTATCTTCTCTCTATCTATCTTAAATTTTCCATCTCACATCTTCTTATCAACACAACTTAGAATTATTTCGCATTTCATTCATTGTATTCATTTACATGAATGGATAAATAGCTAACTCAAGATAACTGGTGGAATAGGAATAACTCGGCCAATGTCCTTTTTTTTTCTTCGCATGAGGCTGATCGCATACACCTAAGTGTTTGATTTAGATCGCGTTTCTCCACCGAGGAAATTTTGTCAACATCTTGTGAAATATCATATTTGCTTGACTTTCCAAGTTTAGTGCGATGCCGCACGTTTCTAACATCACAGATTGACATGTCTTGATTTCTATTTCATATTTTCGTACTTATTCAAGAAGTGGATGTTTAAGAGACGCCGTCAAGCAAGCGTTTCGTTCCATCGTCAAACGTGGCAAGAAAGACAAAAATTCTTCCAGCGTCCTATACCTACTGGCAGAGAAAAAAGTTTGTATTTCATTTTGTATACTATGAGCACCATTTTCCAATGAAGCGCGACGTCAGTGCACTACTACTTCGCCAGTAGTACTGTATTCGTCATCCAGCCAAACAAAACATTTAAATTCATTCTCAAATTGCCCCATGAATAAATCATTTCTACTTTAATTGAAAACAGTGTACTTTCAAAACCACTAGCTTCCGATAAAACATGTCTTACATCATGCATGAGACAGGTCACGAAGATTGAGATCAAACGAGTATCATAGAGCAAGAAATAATGACTTTCTTCTCGAAATTTAAACTGAGTATTTTGGAAGCAGCGCATGTGATCTAATGCCGTGTCCACACAGGTATTTTCCACGTCGCTCTAAGCATGCAGAGTTTCTACATCAGGGAGCCATGATGTTTCAGTTTTACACTAAACAGGCCTTATTTTTTCATTTTCATAAAGAGATACTTTATTTTTATAATAAACTTCTGATCAATGCGCCTTAGAGTCTTTTTGACAGAAGTATGGCGCTATATAAATGCTGTGAATCATCATCATCATCATCATCATCATCAGCATCATCATCATCATCATCATCACCACCATCATCATCATCATCATTTTCATCAATGATCAACTTCTAAGCTGCGTCGTGCTTAGCAGGCCTATAACTTATGTCATTCGCGCAATTTTGCCATGTAGCAAGACGAGGATACAGCGCTAGTACTCTCAACCTCTTCAGGTATAGCCTGCTTTTAGCTGGAATGAGCTTTCATGCCTGCTAATCTACTTGAACTGAATCTTGAGTAAGTATCCATCGAAATAGAGATTTATATACCTACTTTATTGTCTCGGTATAACAGTTTAAAGATAAAGTAGATACCTGGTCATGCGATTATATCGTGAAAGAAACTGTCTGGAGGCAATCGGAAAAAGTTGATTAGGTAGTATATAAGAATAGGTATATGCTGTGAGGGTGTAATCACTGGAATGATAAGAATGAACTCAATCTTCCTGAAAGTTACATGCACTGCACACAGAAATGGGTATATGGGACTGCACACACAATTGGCATGAAAACTTGGTCCAAACATTTCAGCCGTTTCTCATCATATTTCGAATATGAGGGCATCTGAAGAGCTATAATTTTTAGGCGACATTGATTTTCTTCTTTAAAATTCTTCTAAACTGACATTAAAAAAAGAAAGCTCAATAATTATTCTTAACTTTTACCAGAACACAATCTTCGCTTTAAAGCTTATCAAAAGCAGGGGCCATTAAGAGCAGGGAAAATCCCTCTCCACTTGGAAGCAGGCTTTTCAGCTTTTACTTTGCTCGTTGGGTAACAAGTGGGCGAATGGATTAGATGAAACATGTCTGTCCATGTAGTGTCAGAATGATGTCTATCTACAGAGACGGCATGCTTTGAGGGGCCCGTATTCTCATAGCTGGTTTAACTGAACCCTATAGTGAAAATTTAACTCAGGGTTAAACTAAACCTGGTTATCAGAATATCAAATTTAAACCCCTGGTTAAATGAAAAGTTAGACCACCGATATCACTACACTTAGTGTGAAGCTAAACCTGCATCAGAATATGGGCCAGAGTGGTGAAAGAGGCGGGAGAAATATCTTTACCGAACGCTGTGAATGATGTTGGCTTTACGACAAATGCTCCGGCGACACTATTGCTGCTCGTCAATTTCGTACACTAACTAAACGAATTCTAAACTTCAACACTGGATTAAACACTTTACCTAACCCTAACCCTGACCCTAAACCTAAACCTAACCTAAAACCCAACTGCAACCCTAACCCTAACCATATATCTTGGACCAAATAAATCCCGTAGCAATAATGGTCGCCAGAGCATAATGTCGGAACACAGGCCAATCAGTGCTCTTGAGGGTGATAGTGCAGCTGACACAGTGCACTATTGCGGGAAGTCTGTTTTATTATAATGATAATAGGTTTTCCCGTCCAATTTCTTCAAAATAGCACCCAAATGGTCGATAAGAGCACTCAATTTAGAACGAATTTGAATAACGATCAGGATCATCATTCAATTTACAAATAATTTGATTCAATTGGATTTTTTCATCGTGCGATCGCCAACTTTTGTCAAACCGAATTGAAATAACACCACTCAACTTAGAAAATCAGATGAAGAGCATTCAATTTCGTCTGAAAATGTAAACTGCATGCGTTTAAACATTCAATTCCGTCTACAGGCGAGCATCTATGGAATGTGCGCAATCCTTTTCATCCAAATTATATTTTTGTATTTGTATTGTTTATGTTCATTTGAATAATTTGTGTACGAAAGGAGCGAGTAGCTTTATAAGAAAAGGCCTATTATTGTCACTTTCACTTTATAATCTCGTTGTAAGAGCAACACACAGTACTCTTAGCACGTATATATCAGTATGGATTAAGACATAACCTGAAAAACCCTGTCTTGGGTGGGTGGGGGGTGGGGTGATGGTTTGGGAGAGATGGAATGATAACCCCCATGTGTTCACAAATGAATATAACTCCCATTGTGAGAATAGGAAAGTTTATTGCCACCCCCCCCCCCCCCCCCCCCCCCCCTTCATAATGCGTATACTGTATGTTGTCCTGGTCGTTCTTATTTGAATGCTCTATGTGCTAAGAAGCACGCCTGGAAACGAAATAGAAAACCTAAATGCGGCCAAAATCTAAGGTAAAGCAAACTGGCACGAATTTGAATGACGGATGTGTCTTGCCAAACTGATTAACATTTTGACCAATTTGAAAACGTTGTCGTTTAAAACTGAATGCAATTTGACGAAGATGAATGTTCTGGAGTTTAAAATTGAACCATGGGAACAGCAGGCTTACAAAAATCACTCGAACTTGAATGACATATAACGCATATGCCCGCTATTTTGACGAAATTGGACGGGAAAACCTATATATTACTATAATGATAATTAAAATATATTACAAAAGACTGACGGAACTGCATCAGAATAAATTCAGAGTATAGTATTCTGTTTAAGGTAGACTGACATGCATAGCACACAGAGTGAAATAACTGATATTTGCATATTTCACGAAGATGCAAACGTTCCTCCCCCTCCCCCCCCCCCCCTCTCTCTCTCTTTCCTTGTTATAAAGGTTTTCTAATAACAAGCAATGAAGGTTTGTATTACTTGTCTACCCTCTCCCCTCCTCTCTCTCTCTCTCTCTCTCTCTCTCTCTCTCTCTCTTCCTATATCTCTTTCCCTCTCAAATCTAATTCATTTCGATTCTCCTTTGAAGAATTAGCATACCGGTAAGTCCTTGCTTTTATTCAAGCTTTACGTTGCATGCATGATATATTGCGGTTATTTAAGGCATCAGCAATATCTGTATCAACACGATTAAATCTACATCACTGTTGTACAAGCACTATGCTACATTACCCTGACAAGGAAATGTAGGCATCCACACATCTAACTGGATGCTACAATAAACAGTTTCGTTTTGTTTTGTTTTATTTTGTTTTGTTTTGTGTTTTGTGTTTTGTTTTTGCTTTGTTTTTGTTTTTTGTTTTTTGTTTTTTTGTTCTGATAATAGAGCACCAGGGGCCCGTTGCACAAAACGTGCGTTTGAACTCAACTCAGGAAAATCAAACGCAACTTTATTTTCAGCCAATCAGGCGGTTTGCATTTAGGACTTGCGTTTGATTTTTAGGAGTTGCGATTAAACGCAAGTTTTGTGCAACGGGCCCCAGGAGTGTCAAGTGTGACAGACATGAGCGCTATACAATCCATGATTCTATTCAATGGTAATTTGAACATGAATAGGGGATTATTTTGCTCTCAATATAGGGTGAGATAAAGCTATGGTCACAACCCCGAAAAAATAGCCTGCTCGGCGGCCGGGCGGCGAATCTTTAGCCAATTTCGCCCGGGCATCGAGCGGCGGCCGCCCGTGCACCGCTGGTTTTTAGGGCATCGCTCGGTCGCCGCTAAAATTTTAGCGTGGAGTTAAAATTCTGGCGGCGCCTACCCGCTTTTCGCTCGACGCCCAAAATACGCTCGGTTTCGCCCATTTTTGACCAAAAATCGACCGCCGATCGACGGGAAATGGGCGGTCGCCGCTCGGGCACCGTCCTAATCGAGCGGTCGCCGTCGAGCGATTTAGGTCAAAATTCGAAGCCGCTAGATCAAAGGCTGCCGAGCGGTCGCCGCCCGGTCGCCACCCTGGAATCAGTGGGTCATCAGTCGGTCACTGCCCGGACGCTGCGCGGAGAAGCTCCCCCGATTTCGCCCAGTTTTGACCTAAAATCGACCAGCGACCGACGGGAAATCGGTCATCGCTGGGATTTTATAGCCCGCTCGACTTGTCCAAAAATCGTTGGGCGATGCCTAAATTCCAAATTTAAATGAAGTAAATACGACATTGCTCTATCCATATAGGCCCGAATTCACAAAAGAGGTTTTGTTTAAACCATGGTTTAAACCCCCTCCTGGGTTTTTTAAGCGTACGTGCGCACGGAATCCGATCCAATCATATATTTTCTTTGAGCGCGCGCATGGGCAATGTGCGCTTATTTACGCTTATTTCAGTACGCTTAAGGAGGTTTAAACCTTACCCATGGTTTAAACCTCCTTTGTGAATTCAGGCCATAGTGTCACGTTCCGTAATTTAAATTCATGCGTGATGTAAATCCCAGTTCATCTTGACACATACATGGAGGTACGAAAGAAAGTTAGGTAATACCAGAAAACTCGTATGCAATATACAAATGTAACTGCAATTCTTGCAATTCTGTGATTATTATCATTGCGTCCATGTACTAGACTAGGCATACATGTCGAACAAAATGATGAGAAGGATAATTAATAGATGGAAAAGCGGCCATGAAAATCGATTCAACAAAAGGGCTATTACTTTAATCAGATTAGTTTGGAAGAGAGATGAGTTGTCAGGTCTGCTCTGAATGAAATGACCACGTATCCATGGTAACCCATCAGCAATAAAATCCATTTTGTTAATGGATTTTCTCTCTTTAATCATCGATCTTTCTTCATTTCCGTCATTTCGTTTTCGGTGTTATTAAGACTTTGAGATTTTACTTAGTATTCCTGTGCTTCATTTATTAAACGTCTACGTCGTTTCCCTTTCATTTTTCTATTGGTAATCGGATGTCTGATGTACAGCCTACATTGCCTACACAAGTGACTGCAAATTCGTTCAATATTTAGTAAAATGACAAAACATCAGTAGATGGCGCCATTCCATTGGCAGCTGATATTATAGTTCAGTATCACTCTCTTTTCAATAAAGTATTACAGATCTACAATGTTGTTTTACTCTTGTTTAAATTGTTATGAAATTGCAAAATTGTCCAGAGTACAAATTTTAGTACCTCTTTTCAAAGTTAGTCATGGGGGGAGGGGGTAGTTGTCCTGGTGGGTAGTTGTCCTGGGGGGGTAGTTGCCCTGGGGGTAATTGTCCTAGGGGGTAGTTGTCCAGGGGGTAGTTGTCCGGGGGTAGTTGTCCAGGGGGTAGTTGTCCTAGAATCGTATTGTGTATGTATTCATTTGTGTACCACAGATTAAAACAAGTCTGAAAAAGACAACTGAAGAAAAATGTGAACCAATAAAAGACATGGATTAAGAAATGACCTGAAAAACCCTAACTTATATACCTTGCGTCCCAGAAAAAACGAAACCCTAAAACAAAGGGTTATTGTGATCACACTATGTGCTCTATGACAATAATTATCTATTTTCCATAAGGTAGAAGTATTGTGCTTTTAAATGATACCTTGATGGCATCCATCCGTACATGCTTTACCGAGCAGCAGCATTTTTAAAATGACATGTAAAAACTCAGTTGTGCCGGATTTGGGTAAAACCGTGAAGGATCACATGCAAAATGTCTAAACTGAAATACCAGCTTTAAGAGATATGATACGTGAAATTCCATTGTGTGATGGCATACATTCAATCAGAAATTTATAAAACATGGGTCAATAACCAATTTCCAGTGGCGGCATGGGCATTCGTCCCCCAAATTTCCAATATCAATAAATATCGCAAGATGAAAAAGAGCCCTTCCTGTGATTGAAAAGGTGCCCCTCTTGAGGTGGAAAATTACCATAGTCTTGGTATTTTTCCTGACTTATGTGCCCTTTTTACCTTGCATTTTCATTTGATGACAATGGAAAGTGTCACTTACTTTATTTTTATGAAAAATTTCACCTTTTTGTCCCCTTTGTTCTTGAAAGAAATTCCAGTTCAGAAAAATGCAAAAAATTGCCTTTCATTTCGATTGCAGGTACCATTTCAATAGAAAACACGCCCTTTCTTTACCCCCAACATCAACAATACATAGACCATCCTTTATTTTATCATGAGGGCGTTATCCTCATCCTCATTATTAAAAGAAACAGATGAAAACAGTCTTTTAACAGGGTTTTAAAAGTCACTGTTGCATTTGGGTCATGATCGAATGTGATCCTAACGTTTTCATGGTTTTACCCAAATCCGGCACAACTGAGTTTTTACATGTCATTTTCAAAATGCTGCTGCTCGGTAAAGCATATCCAGATGGATGCCATCAAGGTATCATTTAAAAGCATAATGCTCCTAGTTTATGGGAAATAGATCATTATTGTCATAGAGCACATAGTGTGGTCACAATAACCCTTTGTTTTAGGGTTTCGTTTTTTTCTGGGACGCACTGTATATTCTTGCAGGTTTGGGTGGGTGAGGGTAGGGGTAATGGTTGGGGAGAGATGGAATTATGACCCCCATGTGTTCACAAAGGAATATGACTCCCATTGTGAGAATAGGCAAAGTTCATTGCCATCCCCTCTCCCCTGCCTTCATAATGCGTTATACTGTATGTTGTCTTGATCTTATTTGAATGCTAGATGTGCTAAGAAGCACGCCTGAAAACGAAATAGAAAACCTATATCTGGCCGATATATAAGGTTAAGCAAACTGGCACTGAATGTGTATTGCCAAATTGATTGACATTTTGACCAATTTGAATACGTTGTTGTTCAAAAATGAATGCAATTTGACGAAGATGAATGTTCTTGAGTTTAATACTGAACCGTGAGAACAGAAGGTTTACAAAATCACTCGAACTTCAATGACATATAACGAATATGCCCGCTATTTGGACGAAATTGGCCGGGAAAACCTATATTGTAGTTCCAAAAGACACAAAGAATTCTGATAGGCCAGAATATAAAAGTCTTATTAACCTTAGCATTTATAAGAAAGAAAACGCGGCCACACCACCATTTGAAGATGTCCCCGGCAACACCGAAGACCAAACTGTGAGCGCTCGATTCTGCAGTCATGTGAAGTTCGGGGGATAGAAATAGATTACAGTGTCAAGTCATCAGCCAATAATATTTCAAAGATATTTTGCAAACTCGCAACATAAATTTTCTGCATTTGGGACGCTTATGGATCTAAGATACGAGACATAGATTTTCTGAGGAAAAAATAACTTCATGTATGAAATGAAGACTCGAATATTGTGCATTATTATTTGTATGAAGGGTTTTCAGGCGACCAGAAAAATTGGCGTATCTCATGGTTTGCGCAAGAGTACCCGGATGAGCGTGCAATTTTAAAACAATATCTCATGGTTTGTGTAAAAGTACCCGGATGACCGTGCAATATTATACTATTAATACATGGTTGGGAGTGCGTTAGTGCGATCTGGCAACACAAAGGTTTTTATCGTGGTGTACTAACGCACGAGGCGTAGCCGAGTGTGTTAGACACCACAATAAATACCTGCGTGTTGCTGGATCGCACTAACGCACGAACTCACAACCATGTATTAAAAGTTTTATAAAACGGGTCTACAATCTTAGTGTTTTCTTACAATCTTAGTGTTTGATCCGGATTAGCCGTGCGTTAGTACCCTCGCCATGCGTTAGTATTTTTTTTTTTGCACGGTCACGTGGTGTTATTTGACCAATCAGGATGGCTACATTCTTGAACCCGTTTTATAAATCTCCATATCTCATGGTTTGGGGTGCGCGTGACGCGTAAACAAGTGAATACGCGCTTAAATACGCAAAGGTTAAGACAATGGATGTATGCACGCAGCTCTTGCAAGATGCTTGGCTTGGGTAAGGACAAAAATGTTTTCCTACCTGTGTTTTATGTCGAAGTCAATACAAAAACATAAGGACATGTAATGGTGAAAATTGAGGAACTAGGAATCATACAATTAATAATAATAATATTGAATGGGTTTTCTTTCGTGGGACACAAGGATATATCGTACTCGCTTTGAAAATATTTCACTCGTCGTGCCGACTCGTGAAATATGCTCATAGCTCGTGCGATATATCCTTGTATCCCACTCAAGGCCATTCAATATTATATAATTATTTTTATTCTTGAATGTGGATGATACAGCAACAAGAACATCATCTGACTACATATCAGACTGTTGTAACTGAGCTTATCACGTCACAGCCTTTCTCTTTTAGCATAATTCTTTGTACCAAAAACAGAAGAAAATAAGAGCAAAAGGAGCAAAGCTATTATTACGTGTACTAGTATTATGTATGGAAAATATCGGAAGGCGCATATACAGTGTGTGTGAATTATTTAACAGTATTAGTGAATATAAATGTATAAGTCTTAGGCTCTCTTCCATTTTCCTACGAATTTAGATATATTTATAATAGATCTATATTGTTTTTTAGTATTTCGTCTGTCTGATATGAATAAGCCTATTGTATAACAAAAGAAAAGAAATACGAATCGTTGCTTCCACTGACTATACCATCATTAAACTTAAAAATGGAAAATACTTAGATAATAAGTTTGCATATATATATATATATATATGAATGCGTATTTCTGTATAAACTGTATCAAAGAATTTCCTTTTCTTGTGTTTCTTAATGAAATAGATTTGTTCTATAAAAGAGCATCTCAAAAACGTGCTATGATCATTATCAATTGGTAAATGCATGGGATTAAAAAGGAATATTATGACATTAAATAAACAAAATAATAGGTGAATAGTAAGGTTAAGATATCATAAAATCATGACCAATTGTTCTTAATCACATAGGGATTTTCTTGGTTTTTATGTAACTAAAAGTTACAACTTTCTAATTAGTTCTTAGATTTTCGTCGAAATTGTTATGTTTGTTTGAATTTTCTGCTGTAACTGAAAGCAAGTAAGTCTTAGACTGGATTTGGCCTACATGACCCCTGATGGAATACAAATGGCAAACCAATATGAAATTCTAAGCTTTTAGCATTTTTAAGATAAAACACAGATATATATATATACACCCATAACTGGTGTATTTCATTTCATTTCATTTCATTTATTTCCACTTCCAACAAATTAAATGCACAGTTTTACATCGTAATAGCAAATCAATGAAACTTTACAATTATTGGTTACAGTGTAAAACAGACATAGAAAAACATAAACTAGGTTGGTCGCGGAGGGGACTGCTAAAAAGCTGGGCTTGTAGATTGCAGCCCCCTATAACTTGTAATTGCAAAAATAGTGTATCGTTGAAAAGGGAAAGTACTTGTACATAAACCGGATAAACAAAACACAAGAGGAGTGAAAGAGACAGGAAAGGAAGGGAGACAATTAAGGAACGAGAGAGGGTAGGACTCTTACCTATAAACACACACAACAAAAAACGGACCGACCAGAATACGGATGGCAGTATAAAATGAATGGGAACGTAATCGTGTACACTGTTGAGTGAAATAAATTGAAGAAGGTTGAGGGATGATGAGTTTTAAAGAGCCGACGTTTGAGAATAATTACTAAGAAGAAATTTTTTAAATTTAAATTTAAAAGGGTTTAAACTAGGGGCATTCTTGGTGCTATTATCAAGAATGGTCCAGAGCTTCGGGCCTGTGAAAGTGAATATGGATTTAGAGAGTATAGTTCTAGTTAATGGCAGATGAAATTCGTCAGATTGTCGTATAGGGAGACACTCATTGTCTTTTTTCTTTGCACTCGTGTCTCCCTAATACACCACGCGCTATTATGACGGAATAAACCGCATTGTGTGTCTCCGAAAAGCAGTATCTAGTGAAATATTAATGCATGTATGAAAAGCACATCTTTATTTCCTTTTTCTTCAGATTTTACTGATAATTCAGACTTGACTAGCGCATGTAAAAACTCAATGGAAAAATGACGCCTCTTGTACAACGGACAATAGACCTGTTCACAAAATATATTCAAATTTTATGCATACTTTTAAAACAGAGGTTGTTCTTGACAACCTGAAAGCTTGTCAGAGGGTTGTCAGATATAGCAACAAGTTATGTATGCAAACTGAATTCCAAGTTTTGTAGTTCATTCATTAATAACAGGTTAATGGAATACCTCATTACTAGGTCCCAGGAAAGAAACATCCATAAATTTGAATAACTTTGTGAACAGGTCTGTTGAACTTGGCCATCCACTACACAGCACAGCAGTCTCTAACGTTATGATTCCAACTAAAGGTCTCCTCTCTTTCCTCTCCCCTCCCCGCTCTCTCTCTCTCTCTCTCTCCCCCTTCTCGCTTTTACGAACACTCCCTCTTTCAATCTATCATGACCTTTATTCTATTTCTATTCGAAATGTCAATACTTTTAAACAATAGTTCAATTTCATGACAGACAAGTTTTATTGTAACCAGAAATGATTTTGATGAAATTGTGAGGCAGATAGGACATCGTCCGCTAAGCATGCTAAGGGCCATGGCGCGGTTATTTCACGGATAATTAAGGAATTTCTGGCTTCCAGCAGACGATATGAGTGATATACATAACAATATTTATATTTGAATATTTTATTAAGAATTTCCTGCAATTGCAGTTCGGCATATTAATGATAAAATTTCACTGAACTTGGAAAAAAGTGAATTGTTACATAGTTTGTACATCAATATTTTGTTTTACAATAGAAAGTTTGTTTGTTTGCAGTTTACAGTTTGTTTACAGTTGAATAAAAGAAACTTGCTAATGTCAGTGTACCTGTCTTATCAAAAGCAAATTTATTTTCGTCAACGTCACGTCAAAGACCAAACATGACAGTTTCCTCAGGTACATTAGTTTCACACACTCCTTATTTAACAAAAGTTGACTCTTAGCGACCAGAACAATGGTTTAATATTGTCCGATGTAGCAACAGTTTGTATATTATGCAAGGTGCTCAACATACAGTTTATTGTAGTTGAATTGCATAACTCGTCACCAGGGGTTCATGAACTTCCTTGCATAATGTATATTAGTATCCAAGTGAAATACTCAATTGCTGGTTAACAATTTGCTGTATAAAATTAAAAACCTTGCCGATGAGCGTTACTTGCATACAGAAATGTTGATTCGGGTGTCTACCCCCCCCCCCTCCCCAACGCCCCTGATCAACGGGTAGTAAACTACTCATATTATTAAAAGAACACGAATCCTCTTTACAAACAAAATTATAAGAATTAGAGAGTTTTCCATTCCATTGGTGATTTTTTCATTGTATTTGGCATGGAGCTTAATGGGCTGTCATCGTCTGAATTATGTTGTGATTTTTACTATTTTTGATCGTGATTTCTTTATAATCATGACAAATATTGTTTATTGTCTACACTAAAACAACTCCAATACGGTGGAATGATCATGCCATTCTTAAATAACATAGATCAACAATACAAAATTGTGCCTTCACTGTCCACTAAAACTATATAAATACTACAGAGGGCGCCATTACATATCATGTAAACAGTGGGCTATTTACAATATCACACACTTTCCAACAATATATTAAAATATACAGGATTGTTTAACTCCAATCAATGGAAATAATGCCTATAAGTTTTTCAGAATATCATATCATGCTTTCTGAGTTGTAAGTAAATCATAAATTAAAGTGTGTGTCGGTAAATGATCAAGAATATAGCAATACTATTGTATATCGCAACTATCTTCCCCAGCAGAATCGTAAATAACCAATGATGCTAGGAAACAAGTTTTCCTGTCATAAGTTGCTCCATCCATTGACTTTACATACGAATGTAGAATACAGGGCAGACAATAATTATTCTGACACAGCTTACAGGAGTTCAAGGCAGTCTTTACAAAGTCTGTTCTTATCTCGATCAGCTGCCTGTTGATGATAGCTTGTAATCACTGGATTTTTTTTCTCAACAGATCGCACTAGAAATATTGCAAAGTTTATGTCACGCGGCATCAGATCTTTCAAAGGATATGGCAAAGAAGCCCGTCTCATTCGAATCATTACTGTCAGGAAAACAGATATTTTAGGTTTCAGCTTAACTTTTTTGTTTTATTTTAATTACTATGACGTATTGCACTTTCCACCCCCGCTTCCAGCTTTAGCACCGACATGAATCGCTATCATGGGATCTTCACCTGCATAAATGTCAATAGTGGCCATCCCAGCACCATCTACAATGACAGCTGAGCCTGTACAGCCTGATGCTGTAGGATCACCGCTTATAACATCACAATATATGCCTGTGGGAAGACCTGTGTGCAGTATTCTGGAGAGTGCATGTGGTTCGTTGTTGAGGACGAAGAAGGCCTTTCCTCCGCGAGAGAACGCAATCTGATTGTGGCCATTGTCCCACCAGTTCTGTACCGGAAGTCCCTTTGCAGCGTTTCGGAAGCATGCCATGTTGCGGATCTGTCTCCATCGGTGTTCGCATATCCAGCCTCCACTGCACGTGGTGTCTGCGTTGATCAGTGGCCCCTGCGTATTTCCGTAGTCGTCTGATGGGGGTCCTTGATCTGTATCAATGAAGTCATAACTGCTCATGACGCGCGTCACTCCGTAGTCCCACGCCAGCATAAAAGCAATGGCCTTCTTATATTCGTAAGGCATCTTGTGCGTCAAGACATTCCCTCCACCACCATGGCTGCGCTGGTTGTCATGATTATCGATGAAAACGAGCGCCTTGTCGCGAGGCATCAGTCCCCACTGCTCACCAAAGCCTGAGAACCAGACAGCGTCCTTTGACGCGGCTCCGATCCCGAACACTTCATCACCATACTTGAACTCGGTGACAGATCCGATGTCATAGTACTCTGTGGCCTTGACAGCCTCATGACCAGTTCTGTCGATAACCTCCTGGTAGATGTAGGGCTTGGTATTCCAGATTGTCCTCCTTAACCTAGTATCGAGGAATGAAATAGGCCCATAAATTAAAAAGTTTTAATGCACGGTAAATAATAATTTAAAAAAAAATTACTTCTTAAAAAACAATTCGCCTTTGTGCAATTCAAAATCCAGTAGATTAAACCGATTTGCGTAATATGTCTGCACAGCCGGTGCCTGAAACATAATGTTCCTACTTTGATTATTGAAATCTGCCTTCCTTAGTTGAGACTAATGCTTAAAATTTGCTTTTTAATAAATTGTCTATAAAACTTTTGGTAAATTGTCTATAAAATTGCTGTCTTCTGCCCAAAATATTCTATTCTCTGGAAACTGATATTTCTTCTTACCTGTTAACAATATCCGCAAGGTCGCTAGGCCACATGTGCTTGGCAGCGTCTATCCTGAACCCGGCCACGCCCATCTCCAGCATACCGTTCAAGTAATCAACGATGACATCACGTGTGTGGAAGTCATTGTCGGGCCCGAAGTAGAGATCGTTCAGGCCATCGAGATCGCAGTTACGGACATTCTCTGCGTGGTAGTAATCCGAGACCCAGCCATGATCAGCAGGACAGCGACCTAGAGGGACGTTGAAATCGGCTGTGCTGAAGGGAACATTCGGGAAGTTATATCTGTCATCTGCAAATGAGATTAAGTGATGAAGATAATTACTAAAGGATACATGGAAATTTGTCGGATAATGATGATTAAATGTTTCGAATCATCTCCAGGGACACAAATGATAAGCCATTATACATACGATCACAAAGACAACTTTGGTATATTCAATAATCAATAATCAATCAAATGTCAGTGATGACAAATATGAATGGCGAGAACCCAATTCTAATTCTTGACGACAAAAACCAGATTTTACTCTTATTCAGTCGGTTCTCCTGAACAACATTTTAGAAAAAAGTTGTTGCTCTTGCATTCCATTTCATGAGGTCATCAATCATATGGCAATATTCTAACTTGATTTCTTCGTGAAAAATCTATTGCCATGCAGATGGTTCTATGTTATCATGACTTTCTTCTTAAAGGAAATTTCTAGAAGGCCTTTTCTCACCCAAAGTATGTACTCACCTTCAGTGTGTTTTGCCATATGATTAATGACCGCATCCACATAGATTCGAACACCGACCGCATTGCATCTCTCTACCATATCGCGAAACTCCTGTTCGGTACCACTTCGGCTGTCTAGACGGTAACCCATCGGTTGGTACCGCTGCCACCAGGGTCCATTGTACATTTCATTCTCAATATACTTGTGTTCATTGGGTGGTGACACCTGGACACCCGCGTAGCCATACGGACCAAGGAACCTGTGAGGAGATATCGTTGAAAATAGGATAACAACTCGACATTACGGTTCTGTTACTTTCAAACTTTGGGTAAGTTTGACAAAAAAGTAAAGGAGATGCCCCCCCCCCCCCCTGCATGAAATTACACATACATGACCGCATTGGTAGTGGGAGATTCCTTACAATTTGTGACAATGGAGTTTCAAATAATCATTAACTGTTTCATAATTTGTTCATTTTTCTGAAACTTTCATAAGATCTTTCCGCCAGGATTTTAATCTTGCGCCCACCAAAACCAACTTTCTACAAATGATGTATTCCCTTTTCCAAAAGAGTTGTAAAATTAATGTTATGGAGTTATATAGGTAATCATATAGTCATTTAATACCTTTCACATTCGTCAGCAATATCGACCCAGGTCCATTCGAACAGGTGCACAATCACTGTTCTATCTTTCTCAAAGTTCTGCTCATCCATCAGGCTATTGCCTCCGTTCAGGAAGTCGAGTAAAACATTCAGAGCCCTTACGCTGTGATCGTGAACGACTGGGGGAAAAAAATAATAGGGATGTGGGTAAATAATTACACCTTCACATTTTGTAAACTAAAGCAGGGGCGTTGCTAATGAAAGTATTTTGAGTGTAACCCCCCCCCCCCCCCCCCCAACCTTTGAAATTCTCTGCCAAATTAGGATTTCGCGGCAAATGACAAAGGTTTAATGACTTTTTCAATGGTTTGGTGAAAAGTTTGGATTAGCAAATTAGAAATTGTAAAGACATTCCTTCTTTTTTGTGGAAAATATTCGGCTAACTTTTCAGCAAGAATGATCCAACAACCACCCCCTCTCTTTCACAATGGTCTGGGGATGCCCCTGAAAAAAGGGAAACATAGGACTTAAATGTCCACATTCATTACGGGTTTCTCAAAATTGTCCAACCGAATCGTTTCAGCAAACTTAAACGTTTCCAAGTACGACCTACCTTTAGATACGTTTAGTGGCAAATAATAATTTCTCTAAGATTGTCGCTAATCATTTTCACCATAAATAATAGAGAAGTGAGCACAAGATAGGATTAATACCCCTTTTAAGTGAAAAATTTCAAGAACTTTTTCATGTCATACCATGATAGATATCAGCAGCTATTCTCGGAATATTTGCCAATAGGCCGCTCCCAGAGGTTGGCATGGCTGTCGCTGCTCCTTTTTCCTTTTCTACCGAGATTTGCGTTTCATGCAAGTCACCTGAGATGATTGCAGCAGCGAAAAGTAACAGCAAGAGCAGGGGATGACATCCTAGTCTGGAGAAAACCCCTTCGTCGTCGTCTGTTCGACATCGGCGCTTGTTTGTTCGTCCTCCCATCCTATCCTTTATTTATTGGTGTTCGAAAATCCTTGAGGAACGGCGAAGAAAATGACGCTGATATCCTGATTCTCTTCCTTTGATGTTTCTGTTCAGACATACATGAACATTTAGAAGACAGGTAATTATGATTAGATGTAGACTCGGCCTACTTGCTTTAAATGTGAAATAAGGATAAGTTTTAAATATTAGAACAATAGAGAAAGGGATGTGATGCATGTTATATATCGGTCAAAGTGAATTTAGCCGCTAGCTACGTAATCATGAACCCTATTACAAACCTTCGTAAATTTCAACCTTCGGAGTAAATAGGAACCTTCCGAATTATGAATCTTCAGAATAAAGGACATGCAATCAAATAAACAAATAATTTTCGCGTTCATGTATTGAACAGGGTATTAGATGAGAAATTATAGCAACAGTTATGAGAACTTATTCAACTACAATCACACACCGTAAAAATATGAAATAGCTATGATTCATTGTATACTTTTGATAAACTCACCTTAAACAGAAATGATCCTCGTCTTGAACGTTAAAGCAAGGTTAAATGATTTCGCAAAGGAGTCACCGAGCTCTTGATTAAACCACAGCATCAGTGGAAGTTAATTGAATCAGAGAAGGTAGAAACGTCTTATCACATCTCCAGACAATCACATAATGTCACTGATTCATAGCGAATAAACCTTTTATAACATGAAATAGTGCTCTTGAACTGATCTAGATATCTTGCAACATAATAAGAATTGGCCCCAAAGTTCGACCAATCAGGAACAAGACGACTACACGTGCTAGCTTTATCATTCAGCTATTGACAAAAAGATGTTATCTTCCGCTCTGACAGGTCTCATGTGTTGACTATTTACCGTTTAGCTTCGGTTGCATTTTATGTGTATTGCTACAGATTTTGGCGAATGGAGAAAAAAAAAAGGAGAAGCGAGAAAGAATAATAATTATATTCGACCCCTCCCATACCATCCCTTCATTCTTTAGTCTTGTTCAATCGCATTTCACTCAATTAACATTTCCCCTGCCCCCCCCCCCCCCCCCCCACCCTTCCCCCGGTACTCCGACACTTGCTCCGGCGACAATTGCTCCGGTCTTTATTTCGTCGAAGAAGGGTTAGTGATGAAGTTGGGATTTCGGTTAGGTTTAGGGTTATGATTAGGACAAGGAGGTACTAGGCAAGCGGGTTTGAAGTTTAGAATTAAACAACTGTGGCAGGAGCATGTGTCCTACAACTGCCCTCACCCCCCCCCCCCCCCACCAAACTGGCTACTTCCAAAAAGAACATTTTTTAAAGAAATACATCACAAGGTGTGTTTTATTAGTAATCTTTGGTTTTTCTTTTTCTTTTTCTTTTTCTTTTGTTTTTGTTTCCAATGCCAAAATGGCAAGTAGTAAACTTTAATTACAGCTGTTGTTCAATTATTGTTATCCGGTTATGCGGACCGAGCTTTTTATGCTAATCATAACCAGAAGTAAACACCATTGTCATGTAACTGTGAATAATACTTCTTCTCTCTATCAGTTATTCAAACAAAGGGGCGTCATTCTACAGCCCTTGTTCCCGAACAATCCCATTTTCGCAGGTACCGGTCTGCTCTTTTAAAAACGAGCTATCAAACAAATACCATCTCATAGATAAGAATGGCCTATTTTGATCCAGAATAGATATATACTTCAGATTGTGTTTGATGTTGATAAACAATGGACTATTTTAGAAGTCACGTGTCTCCTGACGTGCAGGTAAAGAAACTTTATTGACAGATACCACATGGTACATGGAATAAAGTCATCTGTACACTAAATGTGTACAGATGACTTTATTCTTGAGTTCTTGAGTATGCATGCCCAGTTTGGCATACTTCGCTAACACAGGCTCAAGCCGACAAAATTGAATTTGTGCAAAATAGAGCACTCGGATCATCTTGGGCAAAAATTACACAGGTTATGATGAGGCTCTTAATGTGTGTAAGCTAGCCTCACTTCACTGTCGCCGAGATACCCTCCTTCAAAGTTTTGGCCAGAAGATGCTATATTCTGTCAAACATAGACATTTACTCCTACCAACAAGGGCTAGCACCTGTAGTAGACAGTTAAGGGATATGTCTGGCCTTTGTACCATTAAATGCAACACGGAAAGATACCGCAAATCAACCATTCCCTTTTTGGCTAGAATTCTCAAGGTGTAATGTTTTTAAATTCAACCATATAACAAAAATGTCTTTAATAATAATAGATAGAAATACTAACCCATTAATGATATAGTTACTATAGCCATAATCCATTTAAACAAATAATACAACCAATACATTTGACAGATTAAAAAATTCAATATTTTACATTTGATTAGTCGATCACATTCCCTTGTCTGTTATATGTATATCTTTGTATTTTTTCTTGTATGTGTGTCTATGTTTGAGTGTGTGTGGGTGTGATTGTGGGTGTCTTTATGCTTGTGTATACTATTTAATTACCTATGATTATTTAAATGTCATATTGCCTTTATATTTGCATTCATATTTTTTTTTTCTTCTTTTTCTGTCCTTTTATTATTTGTATTGTCAATTGATTGTTATACATCTATGTTTCCAAATTTGTAAACTGATCCTTTCAGCTTGCTGTTGATCAGTAATTTTATATACCAATAAATAAATAAATAATAATAAATACAACAACTGCGTTCACATTGTCGAGCGACAATTTCAATTTGAAGTATTTTCCCATATTCATACACTAAAATTCATAAAACATCATGGAAGGAACCAAAAAATATCTTACAGATGAATCTTTTAATGCATTTGGAAACATACCAGACTATACTAAGCAAACGGAAACTTTTATACCAGTTTTCCTTTCTCTGTAAGAATGAAACAACAAAAAAATCTATGTAGATCTATATTTATATTTTTTTCTAGTCAATATATTCACATGTTACAAAGATTATGTTTGTCATTTTTTCGAGGGATCCAGATTCTACAAGCTCTGCTTTTCAGTGGATCCCTCCATTTCCACAGGTTTAACTTAAAAAATAAAAAAAGAACTATTATACTGGATGTTTATGTATACTTTCTATTTTATAACGAAACCATGTAAAATGTATTATATTATTGAATATTGAATTGTATATTTGATATCTTGTCAAAATCACTGATCTGTTGGAAATGAAAATAAAACTGAAACTGGACTGAAAACTGAAACTGAAACATTATCTTTCTATACTCTTTAAAATTTCATGCATTATCTCAAGGCGTTACTGCTATATTCTCCACTATTATTATTTTCCGTTCCCTGCAATCTATCCACTAAGTTCACATTCAAAGCCTGACAAGCACATGTTCGAAGAATACTATTTCTTACTTATTCGGAAGAATGTTGACATAAGAAAATCGTGTATGAAAAGATGTATGCTAAAGGTTCTCAAAGTTTACTTTTACCATTGTCGAAAGAAAAGCAGTGGAACGATGGGCACTCTTCAAGGTCGTGATATTATTAAATAATATCATGCAATTTCAGCAAAATGATAGCGAGGTATGATTATAAAGGTCGGTGTTTAAAGGAGCCTCATAGGACTACAAGTAAATGTATTGATGAGCATCTTCAAACAATTGTATCAACTCTTGCTTCATCCTAAAGTATTCTGGAGTTTGTCAAGTGAAAAACACCGGCATTTTTATACATTTCCAAATATTTTGGAGGTTTATTATTGTTCATAGCTGTCTCGAATCTGTACCTAATACAAAATAGTATAGGGGAGGAAATAGATTGCAATAACTTATTATCATCATCATCATCTTCTTCTTCCTCTTCATCATCATTATCGTCATTATCATTATTATCAATACCACACACCGTCATTCTAAGATCATCCTCACCATAATACACGGGAACACCGAAAAACCTTTTTTTCACGATGAAAACCCGAAATTGTGGAATGCTCTTCATACGTTCCACAGCATACCTAGAACTTATAACAGAATATACACATAGTTATTTGTTTTTAAGTTACCTCTTTTGTAGATATATGCAATAATAATGATAAGAATAATCTCGATTTATATAGAGCCTATTACATCTGCGATGTTTCTAAGCGCTTTACAGATATATTATTACCACGGTCATCGGATTCTAAAACGCATTGAAACGGTGGTAAATATATTCACACTCACACCGTTAGAGCAGTCTAACTGAGACCGGTCTTAGTAAGACTGGTATAACGTGAGTGTGAATGCACAACCGGTCCAGAAAGAAACATCGAGATGTGGTCTTGAGGAATGGTTCCTATTAATAGGAGCGGTTCTAGACAGTTCTAACGTGCAGTGTGTACACGAAAGCTTTCCTAAAGCGTACTTCAACCGAAAGTTTGTGTGTGTCAGTCGCGGGAAGGTAAGGAGTTTGGGAGAAAAACAATAAATATGAGAAATGGTAGAAATGAAGATGACAAAAAAAGGGAAATACATAGTAAAACATGTAGTGACAGATGAATGAAAACAAAGAAAAAATAAGAAGAGATAGACAGACGGAATAGTAGAATGATAAAAAAAATGTATAACATAAGGAAAAAAGAGAAGATTAAAGAATGATGAAAACAATGACAAACATAAGAAAAGATAGAAAGATGAGAATAATAAATGATAAAAACAAAGAATAATATGAGGAAAGATAGAAAGAAAACATGATAGAATGAGAAAAACAAAGACTGACTAAAGGAGAGGTAAAAAGAGGAGATGATAGAATGATGAAAACAATGAAAAAAATAAGGAAAGATGGAAAGAGAAAATAACAAAATGATTAAGATTAAAACAAAGAATATCATAGAGAAAAGTTAAAAAGAGAAGATGATAGAAAGATAGAAACAAAGCAAAACATAAGGAAAGGTAGAAATGGGAGATGATGGAAGGATAAAAATAAATTATAACATAAAGAAAGACAGAAACAGAAAATGATAGAATTATTTTTAAAAAAGAATAACACAAGAAAAGGTAAAAAGAGAACATGATAGAATAATGAAAACAGAGAAAAAAGAAATGTAAAAAGAAAAAATTAATACCCTCAAAAAAAATATAAAGAAAGACAGAAATATAAGCAACATTGCTTCCATAATGTGCAATCAGAAACACAAATGGAAAACATTCCCGGTATTTTAGCGTTCACGATAAACGACCTACTTCCAGTGTGTATTTATTTTGTATCAATATATACCGATGCGGGTAAATATTGATTATAAGTGGGATAGAAGTAGGTAATAACGCGCTGATAAAACAGCCACGCGTTGGACACGGCCGCTGGTCGTGATGGCTCGTAATTGGTTGATAGAATGCAGCCAATCAGTGGTGAGCATTAACTGTTGAATTGAATACAAAAGAAATAAACATTGCAATGTAGGATTGAAATAGTTTCTTTCTTCAGAGTAAATGTTTTGGAAGTTATTTTTAGTATTTGGGATAGTTTACTAACTTTAATGTTTTTATCGCTCTCTTAGAGGCCATAATCGACATTGTTCTTTCTTTTTGTTTTATTTTGTTTTGTTATGTTTTGGTTTTGTTATCATCGAAAGAGAGAAATGAAAACAAAAGAAGAAGGAGAAAGGAACTTGAAGAGAAGATTATACGACCCGCGATAAAGACCTTAAGATTTCCCATCTATCATGGTGGCATTTGCCAATATACCAATTTCACGATCGCAAAGACTTTCAAGAAACCAACTCAAACGCATTTTCAATTCCCTATTGCACTGCCTTTAAAAATCATGGTCGGATTATGTATTATGTCATTGTCATGTTCGAAAATGTTAATAGGTATCACGCGAGGCTATAATGACATTGCCTTAATATTATGTTTTAATGGTTATATGCGACCTCCTTTGTAAAAACATGTATCAATTTACATCCCTTGTGAGATCTAGATTATATTATACCTCTCACTTGTTTAGTATTCCAATAACATAATAAAACAAACCTTCACATCAGATTTCAGTTGCTGGTAAAATGCTATCTAATGTATCAACTAAATTCAAAGAAATATAACAAAAGTATAGGGGTTAACTAAAACAATGCATGGACTTTCAAAACAACACAATACATGGACTTTTTCAACACAAAAGACAGCCTTATTTGATAAGCTAGTGTTGATATTTTGAACACCTGACCGATTCAGGAATGATCCAATATAGGAATCACTTAAAACAAGACCTTTATCTGGTAAGAAGATGTGTGTCCTTGATATATATTTTTTCTTTCGAAAAAGCTTTAAGTTTTGCTTGGTCAGGCCTATACCACATTAAGTATAGAAACAATAAAGGTATATTTCAAAAATACCAAAATGGAGAGAGAGAAAAGAAAGGAGGAGTGGTACTAAGGTGGTATAGAGTACATAGCGTAGCCAAGGTTGGGCATAAAAGCAGTATTACCCCCCCCCCCCCCCCCCCCCCCCCTCCTCTAAGAAATTTTGTATATTCCTAGATTCTGTCATCACATTTAACATTCTGTCTTTACACATTGTGTTTTGTTGGCAATAATTGTGGGCCTACTATTCCTGTTCAATTTGTGGGCACTTTTAGTTGGACTGACGCCCCTCGGCCCCCTTGATATAGCTGGCTAAGCTGTCATTGATAAATTATCGAGTTTTTCACTATGTAGGTCATGTATATCGTACTTTATATACCATCCGATGGTTGAAGTCTAAGTTTTGGTACAAAGGTTTGGAATGGATCCGCACGAGAGAGAAAAATAAAACACGCAGGAGAAACAATGATAACTACAAGTTGTAAAATGTCAACCATTTTCTCGTCAATGACTGTTGAAAGAAGAATATTGAAGTTTAGTCTGATTGTTAGTAAACAATATTATCCAAACACAAAATTTAACAAGTGTCACAAGACAGAGTTGCGTTCCATTTTTATTTTTATGGATCAGTTAGATTATTAGGTACACACGTGTACCCTTATTTTGAATGGAAACTATAGTGAATGCCTCATCAGCATTATTATCGTGCTTTTTTATTATTAATTTGAGGGACCACTATAAAACGTTTTCTTTCGCAACATGTGATACTGTTTTGAGAAAAAGAAATGAATACAAAGATACGACCTTTATGCATACATTTTTTTTTCCGACGATAATTTTCTATTGAAATGAAATGTTTAGACTAGAATGTTGAAGAAGGATATTGTCGAAAAAAATATCCAAGCAATATCCAACTCCAAATTACTATCGCACAAGGAAATTCATGTAACCATGTATACATTCCTCTCTATTCAGTTACTATCAAGCAAGCGTTTTGAAACACTACATCGGTCCGATCTCATTAACTTAATTTGACAAAAATCCTTTTCTTTAATGATATTGAACCACCACTCTTTAATTCTACAATATTTTGGTCTTTATAATCTGTATTCATACAATATATCAATGGCATGCCCTTCCTGTATTTCTCATAGGCTTAATACGTTACTCGTTTCCATTCAGTTTTCTTTCTTTTTCTATCATTATAAACCCTTTAAATCATACCTACCTTGATATTAGGCATTGTGCTCTATTTTTCAGAGGCGCAACAATGGATTAAAATAATAATCTTATCTACCCAGCGAAGCATCAGTACTGTTGTTCTTCCTGAGGGCCCTGCAATTATTATTACCCCAGGTTTAACAGGAACCCATTATACACCTGGGTCGAGAGGGACAAACGTGGGTAAAATACCTTGTCCAAGGATGTAAGCATCGAGCAAGGCTTGAACCCAGGACCTTTTGTATGAGAGTGAAGATCATTTATTAATATACCACAGTGCCCCAACTGCATTCAAAAATCGAAAACAAGGCAACTACAAAGGGTGTATACAAATTTTTCAAGCTTTACGCGATTCTAAATATTGCCTCAATCGCCAGCGAAGAGAGCGAGTAAAAACAATGCCTAAGGTAACAGATTTTGCATTTTGAATCAGTTTATAGTGATATACCGTACCTGTGATGATAATAACATTTTTATTTTTATTTTTATTTTTTTTTAGTTCTATGTCGCTTTTTTTCTTTGAGGCCGCCATCGACATCAAGCAACTCGCTCATGATAACGGTCTCCTGCGTTCATAAATCATGTTAATTGCAAAATGTTAATTTTCCATATTGTATACATATTTTCTTTGTATTTAAGAAGTAAATTGTTAATGTCTGACAATGTGTTTATGTACTTTTTTCTGTAATATTATTATATTTTGTATTATGCTATTGAACTCAGAAATAAAATCAATCAAACAAATCAAACAAACATGGGGAAAGTGCCGACTTTAGGACATTTTTAATCATTTAAATCTATAATCATACAGTAATCCTGTCAGGTTTTTGGATAATAATATCTATGAGGTTACAACGCATTGCTTGATATGATAATGGTATGAGGACCGTCTCATTGCCACCACGCGGATTTATTTTTTTTTCAACAACCATACTGATTAAATAAAAGAATGATACATTGAGGTACAAAGCATGATTATGCTTCGGAAAGGGTTACCATTTGTCCTAGAAAAGTGGTGGCATTATGCCCCTCCTGCCCTCCCCCCCCCCCCCCCCCTCCCTCCAGTGCTTGTATTGGCAGCACTGGCGTAGCCAGACTTTTTGAACAGATGGGGGCAGGGCAGTTCTCCCCCCTCCCCCCCCCCCCAGAATTTTTCAGAAAGAGCTTATTTTTATACAAAAATTATTTTGCATTTTCAAAATAAATTTAATCACAGACCTAATGTCAGAATTCAAGAACTATACACCTTTGTAACTTAAATAATCAAGCGATTCGAAAAAAAGTAAAAGAGGGCGTTTATCGGAAGGGATAAGGGGCAAACAGAACGGAAAACAGTCACTTTAAGGGTAGTTGAAAATGTGGGTGCTTGTACCCCATACCCACCCCCCCCCCCCCCCCAGCACTGGCTCTGATTATTCTGATGAATATCTGCCGTGTATATTTTTCACTTCCTATTTCACATGACCCATATTTCTGCCATCAATTATTATATTTATTCTATTGAATATGTTATTGTAATATTAATGTTACGATCCTATTTTCAACATAACGTAAATTTTATGTATCCTATACAAATTTGTCTCATTTTATACTGCAAACATCATTATTGTTAAACATTTTTAATGTATTTCTATGTATTCTGTTTGTAGTGACATTCCATTTACATGATTTCAATAAATACATGTAATGGAGTGTAAACAAAGGAATTTTATTACCATTATGTCGATCTGGAGAATACGTGTGATTCATTATCACAATGTCAATCACAATGTTGGACCAATAAAAAGTTTTCGAATTTCTTTTTTTATTCAAATGGGGAATGTTACCGTGATACCTCATGATTTCTGCGTGACTGGTGCATGTTTAATACGGGATCACAATAAAAAGTTCCCGAACTTCTTCTGTTAAACCCTTATGTTAAATGGGAATTATTAGAGTGCTAGTATAGGTATAATGGTACTCCTCGTGCATGTCCCCTTCCGTTTCTCGAACGATGTATATGTATTCTTCCCTCCCTTTTTTATAAAGAAGTGGTACGCTCGTCAATAATTCGAACGACGTTATTAAATATATTTTTGGCTACATTGCATTACATGAGTATTGCGGTTATTATTTTATTATATAATATTATTATTGAAATCTAGATATGACACGATTTCGAGAAATCAACAAGGGCAATTTTAATGCTCTATTGTTCTAGAGAATATAAATTATGTTCGCATCATGTAATACGTCATTGTAATGTTCATGCATTTCAGCACATGATGGACAAGACTTTTGAAATATTTATTTATTACAGATATATATATATATATATATATATATATATATATATATATATATATATATATATATATATATATATATATATACACGGATTTGAACTTTGTTAATCGTTTAATGTGAAAGCTCTGTTGTATTTTACACTTTCTGCAACGCCTTAAAGGGTACCAATCACCAAAATATATTTTGCTCTTTATGTTAGAGGTTCCATGTAATTATACTATCTTCAAAGTATGGGCTTTAAATATTACTTCTATAAAGAGATATTGCAAGTTTAATTACACTCTCTATAAGCATAAAAGTGACTAGTAAGTAGACTACTCGACGCACCCGTACGCGCTCGCCAAGATAAGGGCTCATGCGGAACCCAACTCGGAAGTTCGGTTCCGCGCGAGCATCCTATATTGCTTTCATACTCCTAAACTGTTGACCTATAGAATGCCATATAAAGTTCTTTGAGGTTAATTTTATACTTTCTAGCGGTATACAAATTATTTTTTCAGGTGGTTTGTACACTTTAAAGGCATATAACATATTTATAATGAGAATTGATATGTTATATATCTTATATACATAATCATACATAATCATTACATTATCTTCTTATAGCATGTTATAATTCACAGAAAACATAACGTTTGCTCGAGAGTGAAAATGAAAAGACATATACAACTGGAATTCACTAAATTCATATAATATCATCAATTTTATTATTGTAATTAAATGGGGTTTTTTTATTGATAAAGAAAAATCTATTTCAATTCTAAGTGAAATTCCTTTACACTTAAGTTGGCCAAAATAGAGAAATATTTTCAAGTGTATGTAACAAGTGTGTAGGCCTATTATTGATATCAAATAATTTCCAGTAGTAAAGAAATACATTTTAATTCATATTCTAGTTTCATTCCAATTTTTTAGGAGGGATATTCAAGACGTAACTATAATCCTCCGTAGCGATGCTACTAAAAGCAGCCAACAGCAGCCAACAGCCGTCAACAGCTGCCAACAGCAGGGTTGAAAACAAGCCGAAAGCAAATCCCTAACCGGCAAAGAGTCAACCAAAATGCTCCTTAAATATTGCTAAGGCTATTCTAAATATTTTGGTACGAAAACAACAAAATATAAGTTATTTTAGGGCCTAAAATCAGCAAAGGAATAAAATGATTTCTAAAAAACGGATGATCGATAGCGTTGTTGGCGGCCTTTAGTAGATCGGACTCTAGGCGACTCTTGGTGGCTTTCGGAAATCGATTACCGTGTCTTGACATCCTCTTAGGTGCTGTTGGCTGATGTTGGCGGCATTTAGTAGGACCCCTCTTGTAGTGGAAATGTATTTTTTCCGGCGAATATATTATTATATTAATTGTCACTGGTAAAAAATTATATATTCCAATTCCCATCTGGATTCCATTCCTGTTTTACTGGTGGGATAATAACGACATTACTGTCACTCTTGTGGAATGCGAGGAAAATAATTTTCTTTCTGGTGCCCTTTCGTACAGAAATACTTCTGGGTGATGAATCTGTATGTCTTGTTACAATTACAATTATAATAAACAATATCACAGTTAGCTTATCGAGGTATGCTTACACATCAAAGTGCCAGAAATATTTACAATTCAATAAAATCATGATGGTGGTGATGTGATCCCTCGAAAATTTATACATCAAGATATGCAAAGAATGTAATAATGATTTTGACCATACTAATGATAATAATGATAATTTATAGCGCATATCACTACCATTGCATCTCTATGTGCTTTAAGAAAGGGACAAAATAAGGATAGACAGGTGCTATAAAATAATGCACAATATAGCTTATTCAAAATGCTTTTTGAATATGTCAACTTTACTTTTATCACAAAAAGGTTAGACACATTAGCGCATCAAAATTTAAATATTTGTATAAATATACATTAATACCAAATAGTTACATTAACCAATTGATTTAAGATTTCTTATGACAAAGAAAGATATTAAACTAACAAAAATTCATTTTGTTTCCAAAAGTATATTTCATCCATTCCATTTTGTCTCCGAACGTGTTAGATGCATATAAAAAACCTGTCTAGATTTAGTCAGCCCGAAAAGATTTCACCCTTAAAGCTACTGAGACCATCTTTTAGTCACTGACCTAGAGGCTGTCCACAATACTGTAGCTTTCACGTTTAGCACCCAGAGCCCTCGAAACAGACAAGTCAGGTTTTAACCCATCCAGCCCATGCAAACACTTTGTCAAAGGTAAGTATAGTATGACTGAATATAACAAACAACAACACCTTTGCTCCCCCCCCCCCTTCCCCACCAAATCCCTTTGGCGTAAAAAGGGTACTTTTATCCTTTCAACTAAAAAAAAATGTTATTTCAATTCAATTCAAATCTATATATTCTATATATTTTACAGAATAGCAGTGAATGGATGTTCTTTGGACTACCAGAACCATTATGAAGGGTAGAATGAGGAGTTGTGTATTTTTTCTACTCTCCTTGTCTGTCATGTTTATAGTGAAGGGGTCTTCTCCAGGAAGTAAATAAAGCAGAGAGCAGCACGGTATGAATGACGAGGTAGGAATGGTCCTTGCTACAAAAAAGCTGATTATTATAGGCCATTTTCATACTGAAATCCCAAGTGACAAACTAATACATTCACCTCTTACAAGTTATTGTATTTCTAAAGACAGAATGAAGATTGCATACATTAATATCCGAAATGTTTGCCCTACCTAGCAACGCATACTGTATGCAATGTGCATTCTGTCTATTGAAGGTAGGCATTATTTAACCAGTCGTATATAGAGGCATTTTTCTAAAAATAGCCACTAACGTAATATAGCCAAGGTAGCTAATTTGCATATTATTTGCATACAGATAAAAACAGTATCCAACCCTAACCCTAAACCTAACCCTAACCCTAAACATAAAAAAATAAAAATGTCCATTTTTAGAAACATGCCTCTACGACTGGTTAAATAATGTCTACCCGTACAATGAATACATTTGAATACATTTTGACCTTTTTGACATATCTAGTTGAATAGCCCCACTAATTCTGAATCAAAATTTCAAAACCTCCGTAAGCGTACTAAAATAAGCGTAAATAAGCGCACATTGCCCTTGCGCGCGCTCAAAGAAAAAATATGATTGGATCGGATCCGTGCGCACGTACGCTTAAAAACTCCTTTGTGACTTCGGGCCAATTGAATCTGAGCTTGTATCTCTGTATTATGGGGGGGGGGGGGGGGGGGTTAACTTCTCATTCATATCGAACAAAATTCATGGATAATGATGAATCTGAAATAACATTCTAATAAGAACATGGTACTTGTTACTGTATCTAACCAGACGAGATGTAGGGAATTATTAACCAGGTGGTCCGAATAATTTGTTTGGGAGGCAAAAGTGGTTTGTGATTACTCTATAACCAGGATTTCTTAACCCTGCAAATAATAAAAATATATTCAAAAATGATTCTGAAAGAATAAAACCTGTCGAAAGACATATTCAGATATCAAAAATCTCTTCAATTCTTGACAATCTCGAAAAAAAGAGGTGGAATTAGAAGCTTTTTGAATGCACCTATTTAAGAGTCATAAGGTGTATTTTCTCTTTGGCTGACACGACTCCCATATCAGCCCAGTCTGGCTCATTAGTGACGTCCGTCTCACCCAAGTATTCTATACTGCATCTTGTACCTGTTGGGATAAAAAAAAAAATCATTATCTTAATAATGAATGTTTTTTTCATTAAATCAACGTTTTTCTAATCGTAACCCGAATATCAGCTTTTCAGGTTTCTAAAGTCCGACTTTATGTTATATATTATTTCGTCATCAGAATATACTAGATGAAATAAAAATTACAATTAAACAACCTCGTTACCCGAATATTTGTAATTTCACATTTTTCCGGGGCAGTCCACCCCCCCCCCCCCCCCCGCCCCGCTTCGTTCACCTATAATCAGTCTGAAGAATGTCTGTACGCTATACCCTTTGAATGGAGATGGTATTAGACTAAAGTGGCTGACGAACATGCCGAAAAATTCCAACAAGCGAAGAAAGGGAGAGCCCAACATTATTATTGCCATTGCCATTTGTCGATAATGTGGGATTTGCGTACCAAACTTCTGAATGGGACAGTCACATCCCCCCCCCCCTCCCTCCTCATTCCAGTGACTCTCTTGTGTCAAGAACACTTGATAATTTTAACCATTAATCACTACATGGGAACACACGGTTATACATATTTATCATATCTAACATTACATAGTTAATTTTGTAAACTAGTGCCATCTCCCCCCCCCCCCTCTCTCTCTCTTTCTCTCCCTTTAAATAAGTAAAGTGGAAAAATGACATTCCATGAATCAGCGGCCTAAGATGAAGATAAGCCGGTTTAACTTAGCCGCTTTCGAGAAAACGGGCCATAGACTTACAAGCCTATCTTTACTAAACTGTATGTATCACTTACCATAAAGAAGCTCATAGTCTTTTTCCTCTACGTCTGGACATGGATAATCCTCATATATAGAGTCTGCTTCCATTTCTGCAGCTGAGGTAAAGGAGGGAGAAGGCGATTTAAAACCCAATACCAATTTCAATTTCAATAACAATTTCAGTATCAATTTCAATTTCAATTTCAATATCAATAACAATTTCGATTTCAATAATAATGTTAGTATCAATTTCAATTTCATTTTCAATTTCAATTTTCAAATTTAAAATTAAAAAAACCAAAACCAATAGCAATAAATCCAATACTATATCAATAATCCCGATCCCATGCAGCTATCAGTATTACTGTCATAGAAAGAATAATGTATATATATAAATAACAACATCAATAATACAACTAGCACAACCACTGCCACTATATTAATAATAATAATAATAATGATAATAATAAGAAGAAGAAGAAGAAGAAAAATAATAATAATAAAACCCTTTTTTAATATATATATATATATATATATATATATATATATATATATATATATATATATATATACATGACGCGCATTGGACCAATCAATTAAGCAGCTTCTTTTCATAACGGATATAACAACTATTATAACAACTAGATTTTACAAGACTATTGATACAGTAAATAGTAAATGATTGTGTTTTCAAAGAGACATGTGTATTATAAATCAAGTCCAATGGTAATAATGATAATAAAGGCAATTGTGGTGGTGAATTAGAAAACCAATAATGCAACAAATTGATGACACAATTTCAGGGCTGTATTATAATTTGGTAATTACAAAGTATCATTGCACGAGAAAGATCAGTTTGGTTAAATTTGAGAAACTTCTGTAAATCAGTGATTATATTTACCTGTAGATTCGCTTTCCCAATTAAATTCGTAAGACTGGTTCAGGATTCGCCCACCGGGCTTCAGGACTGACATCATCATTTCACCGTACCTGTAAGGAATAAATTTGAACCAAATATCAAGAGTTTAGACGAATCAGGCTAATAATGAAAATTGGCGTAATCATTTAATTTCTTAATGTTACAGAACTGCACCCGTCACAGTACCCCTACAACCTGGAAACAAGTATATTATTTCTTCCTTTTTTGTATTTTCAGATACATTCTATTCTTACAAAGTCCTTCACAATATTCATATCGATACAAAATATCTATTGATAGGGATTAATTTTCTTTATCTATGCAAAATGTATTTTATGTTCAAATTAGAATATATTCACAGAGGGCCAGAATCAAGAAAAATAAGAAGTCTTTACGCAATAGTTTGAAAAAGAAGTGACCGTTACAGTTTATTAAATTATTTACGATATTGTTTCTGGCAGTTCTGCACGTTTTTAATAGAGTATATTTGAATCTTGCACTACTTTTGAACGAAGTGATTGAGATGGAAAGGGGCAAATGAATAATTACTCACTTAGGTCTCTCGAGTGTACTGATGACAATTAAAGCTCCGCAGTCCCAAATTGCGTCCACCTTTTCCATCAATGATCTGTAAAGTATTGTATAAAAGTCGAGTGGTTTAAATTAATGTGTTCAGAAGAAAAGCGGGTAATACCAATTATTGATTCACAAGTCAGTTTCTAAGAAGGCCTTGTTCTTTGTTATTTCATTTAATCAATATTTCTGTTCTTGAATTAAATAAAATTCTTTTTTTTTCTTTCTCTGCGATGAAAAGGATTGGGCTTTTTGTGTTAAGATCGTGCGTTTAAATTTAGATAATAATCATAATGATAATGATTATTTTTTAAAGATTTACTTATACTTTGTAATCATGATGACTGTCATACTCCTGCTATTCATATACTACTAATTCTATTAACTCTACCACTACTACTAGTAGTAGTCCTATAACGACGACGACGACGACGACGACTACAACTACGACTACTACCATTCTGCTGCTGCCACTACTACTACTACTACGACTACGACTACGACTACTACTACTACTATATACTGCTACTATACCGCTACTGCTGCTACTACTCCTGCGACGAATACTATACTGGTGCTACTGTTATATACTTCTACTACTACTACTATGACTAATACTATACTGCTGCTGCTGATACTACTACTACTACGACTAACAATATACTGCTGCTGTTGCTGCTACTACTACTACAACTACTACTATACTGCTAACATACTGCTGCTGCTGCTGCTGCTGCTGCTACTTCTCCTGCGACTAATACTATAAAGCTGCTGGTGGTGGTGGTGCTGCTACTACTACTACTACTACTACTACTACTACTACTACTACTATTACTACGAATACTGCTACGAGTACTACTATACTGCTGCTGCTACTTCTACTACTACTACTACTACTACTACTACTACTACTACTACTACAACTACTACTATACTGCTAATATACTGCTAATATACTGCCGCTGCTGCTATACTCCTGCGACTAATACTATAAAGCTGGTGCTGCTGCTACTGCTACTACTACTACTACTACGACTACTACTACCGTACGGATGCTGCTGCTACTACTACTATACTACTACGACTACGACTACTACTACCATACGGATGCTGCTGCTGCTGCTGCTACTACTACTACTACTACTACTACTACTACTACTACTACTACTACTACTTCGACTACTACTATACGGATGCTGCTACTACTACTATTACTAATACTACTACGACTTCTACGGCCACGACTACTACGACTGTGACTTGCTACTAGTACTACTACTACTACTTCTCCCACTACTACCACTACTAAAACTACGACTACTATACTGCTTTGCTACTAATTCTACTACGACTACGACTACGACTACTACTGCTGCTGGTGCTGCTACTACTACTACTTCTTCTACCCATGATTATAATGATTATAATAACTATGATAATAATGATAATAATAATGACAATAATAGTGATGATAATAATAATAATAATAATAATAATAATAATAATAATAATGATGATGATAATAATAATAATAATAATAATAATAATAATAATAATAATAATAATAATAATGATAATAATAATAACAATAACAACAAATGGCAGTAATGACAATAGTGTGATTTCATGTTCACATTCCACATAATGTGGTCAGTTTACAAAGCAAAAAAAAGAAGCTTAAACATTAGAATACACAGGACGACAAGATATCAAGCAAAAAAATGAAAGCAAAATCTCTTTGAGTACAATTTTGAACATGAGCCTGAAGGGAATTACTTACGTGTCAAAATCGAATATGTTGCACTTAAATAGCTTGATCGTTTTTGCTTCGTTCTGAAAATGAAGAAAAATTATTTTCATAAACAGAAATCGGAACGCACATATAGTTTGGACTATACGACTATTCTAAAATGTATATATATATATATATATATATATATATATATATATATATATATATATAGTATATATATATATATATATAATTGTGAGAAATGAAAATGAGAGAATAATGGTTGCGTAGCTAAAATCAAAGTTCCCCAGAGCTGTCCTCCCTTTTTGAAATATTTGTAAAGGTTGAAAAAATGTCTCCGCCGGGAATCGAACCCGGTTCACTAGACCACGGAGACGGGCCAGTGGTTTCTGCGACACTAGATTCAGTTGACCGACAGACTGACAAATCTTCAACCTCATGTTTCTAAATGATAATGCCATTGATTTAACTACCACTTGTAATGACAGTATCATGATAAAAGCCGCACCGCATGCAATAGAATATTACGTCTCTTCAGCATCTATCAAAATACTGACGCTACTTTTAAATCACAATGCCCCAATATTCTTAACTATTGCACTTTAAAAATCACTCCAATATTATCATCCATTATCACCACCACAAGCAGCAGCACAATCACCACCACCTCCTCCTCTTCTTCCTCCTCCTCCTCATCGTCGTCGTTGTCATCATCATCATCATCATCATCATCATCATCATCATCATCACATTCGTGTCATCGTTGATCACTGTTTTCATCATCATCATCCTTTCTTTCAATGTCCTTGCTGTAATGAAGAAATTATGATCACAAAATAATCACAACATACAAGCACGTGAAATGATTAAATTTATTCAGAGTCTTGTTTTTCCCTTCAAACTCTTTAAAAACGAATAGGCTACGTTCTCTTGATTATGATATTATCATATTTTTCGGATGCGTCATAGCAAGGTAAAATGTTATGAAGTTTTCATGTATAAAAGTAGTGTATCCCTTAGAAAATTTTCCAAATTTTGTCAAATTTTAAAACAGCAATACACTCTAAAAATATGTTGTTGTTTTTTTTTGTAATGAAATTCCTTTTAACAGGCTTCTTTAGTTTAGAAAAGACTAATCTATCATTATCTATACTATTACAGTGTTCTGAGATAAATCTCTCGGATTGCTCCATGAAATAACCTGTCCATAACAAATTTACTAGAATAAAATTGTATTAATTTCAGTACAGAAACATTAGTTTTATTACAGATCTCACCAAAGTAATGCAATGTTTGCGCCAGTAATGGACATCAGCGTTTTTATCATTGCTATCATTGTAATTATACATAACTTTTATATATCACACTGACTAAAGTGACGTATCCAGGATTCCCTCGGGGAGGGGGTATTTAATTGCATTTCCAAGAAAATTCAGTATGTATATATTTTGAGAGTAGTTCAAGTTTTCTTTCAATACCCATTACCGCTGATGACTTAACACACAAAGCCAAGAAAAGGGATACAGTATAATATCGTATCCGGACATATACCCCTAAAATACACTTCCTTGAATGGGGTATTCTAGGACAGGGAATCACAAAGATACTAATTAATTTTCATCCCTTTAAATAGTAATAGAGAAAGTATTATAGGAAGCCTACGTGAAAAATAGCAGTAATTAATAACTGGGACAGCGATCTGATATGCGATTATCTTCTTATTTCAATTCGATTCAGTACTTCTTGCTGAGGTAATTTTCTCTCCATTGGTAGATAACATCGAAGGCCTGATCGAAGACGGGATTGAGCTTGTCTATGACTCGATCCACGTAGGCCTTGGAATTCTCATTCTTTTCGGTCACGTGACGACCATCACAGTGTTCTGGATCATCTGGGATTCAGATGGAGAATTTAATTCTTTCAGATTATCAGGCTTTAGACGATTAATATCCATATTTCATTGCAACTCACATATATCCTGCCGATACATTCATATTCTCGTCGAAAAAAGAAGAAGAAGAAGAGGAGGAGGAGGAAGAAGAAGAAAAAGAGAGAGAGAAGAAAAAGAAGAAGCAGAAGCAGAAGAAGAAGAAGAAGAAAAAGAAGAACAAGAAGAAGACGAAGAAGAACAAGAAGAAGAAGATGAAGAAGAAGGAAAAAAAGTTTATACACCAAGTACCTTCCTGCATGCATGTTCTTATACAGTATACCAGCAGAGTTCGGGTATTTTACTGTATTCAAAGTCTGGAAACATGATACTAAATTCACATAATAAATAATATAAGAAATACGATTATAACGAGGTTTATATTTCCATAAGATCGAAATACAGAAGACGTAGGCCAGCCACTGAATCCAACATTGAGTCATCAGGTGAATCTTTCTTGTCGGTAGCGGGCGGAGAGGGAGCCTATCACCTTTCTGCGTCAGAGCCATCAATGCACAGAATTGGGTCAACTCGGTTTCAGTTGGGAACAACATGACGTACATTCCAGGGGCGGATCCAGGGGCCTTTTTTTTTTATTTTTTTAAATTTTTTTAATGTTATTGTCTGTCATACCTTAAATTTCACACTGATGCTTCAGAAATGTCAAATTAAACTGAAATTGAAAGTTATGTATAATCACACTGGGAACTAATTATAATTCAAAGAACTTAAAAAATTTATCCTTCAAAATTTTAGATTTCATATATTGATGCGTAAGAGAATATGCCAAAAAGAAATGGACATTTAAAGCAATGAACAAATAAATCATAATGGGAGAATATACCTCTGTTATAACGAGTGCATCGATAGTACAACGCATACCCTGTGGATGGCAAGACACGCATTCATCTACCTTGGTACGGCGATGGGGGTCTGCGGGATACCAATGGTCTGAGAACGGCTTCGGGTACTGGGTCGTCAGGTAGCGGAAGATAGCCACTCTGAATGTTATTTTCATGAGAAAAGTGCATTTCATTAAGGATATATATATATATTTGTATCTTTAAAGAAGATTTTTTTTAAACATTCTAATTTCATACAAGTCTCACATTCTCTTTAAAATTGAAGTAATATTTTCGGGGTAATAAATAATTATATAAATGCTCCTCTTTTTTCATGATGCTGCTCTTCATGGCACTTTGAAATGGAATTTAAAGCGATGTTAAAAGGCGTAAAAAAACATTCAAGAGTCCCTGCAACTAAGGTATTATTGGTATACCACCGGAGAAGCTCAACATCGAAATGGCGCCACTAGGGGGCGTAGGTTGCAGTCAAAGCCATCTATACAGATCTGTTATTAGACAGGAGTGGATACAAAGTGATTTTATGGAAGTGGATACTGAAAATTTTGAAATAGAACTGATGATATTTGGAAGTTTACAGAAATTGTGTGATTTAAAGTCTAGACGGTTATATGATTACTTCATTGAACAATTTCAAAAAGATTACACATTACATGTTACAGACAGGCATTGTCAATATGATCTTGGAATGGGGGAATTGAAAGAAACATTCACAAGAGTGAAAATGCAATGTTATGTAGTAAACAAAGAGAGTTTCAATACAAACTATTACAAGGGGCTGTATATACGAAACAGGAGCTCTTTAAATTTGGTTTTGAGTCGGATCACTTTTGTTCCTTTTGTAAAAAAGAAGTAGAAACATACCAACATTTATTTTTAGATTGCCCAAAAGTGAAACGATTATGGCAGGAGGTAATTAAAAAGTTACACTTAAAGGAAGTTGATAGTGATGATTGGAAATCAATTTTTATGGGAGTATCCGGCAAAACTGTTAGAATATATGTAATAAATTGTTTAATCTTTCTAGTAAAACATATCATTTTCATTTCTAGAAAACAAGGCACTCTGCCATCCGGACAGAAAGTAATAGATATGATGAAAGATTACAGAGACGAAGAATATAAAATAGCCAACAAAAAGGGAAAACTGGGGGTGCACTTACAAAAATGGGACTCTCTCTTATGTACAGACAGATGAACCGGAACAGGGTGCATGCAGTTTGTGTGTGTGTATGTGCGTGCGTGTCGGGGGGGGGGGGGGGGGGGGTCGTCATGAGTATGTTGGGCATGGTTATGAATGTTGAGTTGAGGTGAGGGAGGAGTGAGAGTCGTACACCTCCCTGGGTGTGTGATGGGGTGGGGTAATATAATTTCATACCTTCCTCTATTTTTATTATAAGCTGTTTTATTTGAGAAAAAAATGTATAATCATGTATAATTTGAGATTTTTCTATGATCATTGAGTGATATAATTAATGAAGCAGATGATTAAGTGTTTATGAATGTATCTTATATCGATGATCACGTTTTATATTTAATGTAATAATTTCATGTATTGTGAATGTATGACAAGAGGAAGGAAATAAAACATTATTTAAAACAAAAAAATACAGAGAGTTTGGCCAACTTAGTTTCAGGGGCCCGTTTCTTGAAACCAGAGACATAACAAGACAGTCATAACCTTCTGCTAAAAATTTAAACCCAACACTGGGTATGAAGTCATGTTTTAACAAAGGAAGTAAGACCGAGGTCTAACTTTCCCTTTTGTTAGTCATGACTTTAGTGGATTAGTAGAATACAAACCCAGTTGATCATCGCATTGAACGGGAAGATATATTTGACCGACCACAGCAACAAAATAGACAATTAGCTTCTTTTAGACGCCTGGGCGATCCATTGCCAGATTTGAAAGAAAGTAATAATAAATGTAAGACCGATAAATTCCAACGGACATTTTGCCAAGAACTGTTGGATGCATAATGACTATGAATTACACATGTTAATGTAAGGTATTCAGCAATAGACCCGTATTTTATTGAACCTTAACAAAAGTGATTAAACCATTTGAATTAAGTTTGTCATTACAATGTCGTATTGTCTATATGAAGTTAAACTGCATTCAGTAAGCTACTTATTGTTATGATATTATGAATTTCTTATTCTCATGCTTTCAACATGGTGTCCCTTAATTCCTTCCTCCCCCTCTTCGGGAAATGATTGTGAAATCAAAATATCCGCTAAAGCTGACGGTTATCGAACCACAAATTCAGAATGAAATATTTCTCTGCTATACTAATTAAGCATAGTTTTGGAAAAGGTAAACATTTCAGAAATAGGGTCTAGCTGTGACTTAGATCTACAAAGACTACTTCTGACCTCTTGATAAATTTGGTGCATACAGAGACTTTGTATCTCAATGTCCAGTGTTATCCTTATGGCTAGCCACGAGGGCCATAAACGCACTCGTATGAGTGCTACGTACAAAAACACGTTTACAAGTCATGAATAATACTAATAAATTTCATTTATAAAGCGCCTTTTCATCAGATACAAAGGGCATGTAACAGATAAACAAAGAAAGAAAACAGTATCAACGAATATCATTACGTAAGTACAAACAAACGACCGTTTCATACATTTCTCTGACATAAATCCCCACTATGGATTGTCCACATCAGTGAATTGAAATCATGGTATTTAATATCAGTAATTGGTGAGAAAAACGGGCATAATATTTATTGTCGAAATACTTTCATAATGTGTAGAATACTTGAGGTGTACTCTTTGCCTATATCATGCATGTTGTTTCCATGCAGTGATTCTCAAAAGTAAGAAATAGCTTTGTTATGGCACGGATGGCTGCGCATAGCCCCCATCTCTCAGAGTATACAAGTTTCATATGATCAGAATAATTCGCAGATTCAGGTGGATGCCAAGTATTGCGAAGGTGTGGAGTATAACGTATCAAGATGGTAGTTACAATATTTGTTGACATGTGATCCCAGCCATGCAGGGCTGTTTTGATGTTCCTCAAGAGTAGTACCATCCCATACGAGGTAACTACTCTGGATGCTATCAAGGATGAGCAGGATTCTGAAAGACATGGTAAGATCGCATGTGACTGCTTGCCTATAGAAAGAGATAACGATTTTTTTTTTCTCAACTCAAAACTATACTCTATACCATACATGGAATACATACGATACAAATCAATATGGACTTCAATAATTTGGAAGAATAAAAGATTGAAAACGGATTTTTTTAAAAAAGATTCTCGTTAATTGAAAATGAAAAATTGTACTCCATGGCAGGAGGATCTTATTAAAAGCACCTATTCGTGGGGATCAAGACTCCATGTTTATTGAAGCCACTGCTATGTAATTGTACCAGAACGGCAAATCATTTTTCATCATTACATGAAAGGTTAACTTTTGCAAAGTTTTATGGCTGACTTCTCTTATCTGTCCTTGTCTCTCGAACTTTTTTCTTTGTCTTTCTCTTTCTCTCCCTCTCTGTCTCTGGCCCCTCTCTCTGTCGCCCTCTCTCTTCCTTAAATCACTCTGTCTCTCCCCTTTCTTTATCTTCCTCCAGAGCTCTCACCCACTCCCCCTCCCCCTCCCCCCCCCCCCCCTCTCTCTCTCTCTCTCTCTTTCCCTCCCTCTATTTCCCTTTCTATTGATCTACCCCCAAACCCTGATGTACAGGAGAGCAGAAGAATCCAGAATACTCCCGTCTCTGTCCGTTGATAAAGGTACCTGGTATGAAAGATGGTAGTCTTTCCATTTCAGAAAGGTGTGGCCAAAGGATCTTAGGCCCGTATTCCGCTAAAAAAATAAAAAAAATAAAAAAACAAAAAACAAAAAAAAACCCTTCCCTTGTTCTAAAGTCGAGTTTTAACAAAGGAAGTTAGAGAGAGCTCTAAGCTTTCCGAGTGTCTGGTTTAACTGAATTAGTAGAATATCAACCTTAATGTTTAAACTCTTAATTCCGTTACGTGTTAGTCTGTTGATGCATTTTTTCAACCCCTTTTTTTCACAAACAAATACACTTCAAACCTATCTCTCTTGCTCTTCCTCTCTCTCTCTCTCTCTCTCTCTCTCTCTCTCTCTCTCTCTCTCTCGCGTCCAGTTGGTCTGATATCAATGTGGTCTGATCAGTTTCTCAAGATTTTCATATAACCAGTTTAAATCTTAATCGCTTGTCTCCTGCATATAAGAGGTCCCGTGACAAGGTTCCATGTTGCCTTTGCAAACATTTAATCGTTGAAGCAACTGGACATTAGCCAAGTTGGTAGGGCTTTAGACGCACTTATTATCAAACTCTAGGGATAATGTCATAAACGGGTATTAGACTTGTCATGACGAACTGACGAAGGGGAAAATGTGAATAAAAAAAGAGACACAAGACAGTGACGATTAGACCTCAGTGAGAATAGGCAAATTGGGTGTAAACGAAATGCGATGGGACGGATTGAAAAATGGACAAAATACGCATGAGACCAAATCGCAGTTTTATACCTTCATCTCTTCGTCAGCCACTGCAGTGCATTCTTTAACTGATTTCAACATATCTGTGTAGCTATACCTGAAAAGGACTTTTAAAAGTTTTAGGTAAATATTGCCTGAATTAATATTTGCATGTATTGAGAACGGTCAAAATGGAGGAATAAGCATACTGACTTACGAAACAACAGGTGCAAGGGTTGAGAAGGCCTACTAATATTGAAATCATTGTGCTATGTAAAGCCCACCGCACACTATACGATTGACTGCGATCCGATTTTGGAAATAAATCGCAATAGCATTGAATATAGGCATTTTAACAAATAAAATCTACCTTATTCAGATTCTGATCAACGACATGAATACTAAAAATATGGTTTTCGTGCACTATCATCCTTATATCCGGAATAAGAGCCAAATTGGTTTCAAATCATAGACAATCGTAGGACTGCTCTGACGTCACTACGACACGGAGCCGATTTGGCCTTTCCTCCGACTAGAAAGCTCGCAATAGGCCGTATTTTTATTTTGCTATCTCTATGACTATTTTGAACCTCATTCCAAAATATTTTATGTTTTTAGATGTTTATATCTGATACTATACATTTTCTTTCGGAATTAGATCGCAGACCGATCGCATAGTGCGCGGTGGGTTTTATATACGGTACAGCCGTGATTTCACCATCATCCACTTACAGTCAACAATGTTTGCCTTAAATTCAGAAGGAAAAAAATTGGGTTTAAATTTTAAATATTTTGTAGTCGATTTGAAATGGAATGGTATAGATATTGTTTTCAGATCCACTTGCGATTTGATAAGGTTCAGCTGGCTGTGCAAAATTCATTATTGTCGCTTCTTCTGGTTCAGTTTAATATCAAAACACAAGTACACCATATAGCATGTAATCAGTTAGTTAGGGAAATAGCACGGCAGGACAGTGCATTTTGATCAATAGAACGAGGTACCAACATATTGATATTGGAACATTTGGGGAGGAACCTCGTACATGCAAACATGGATCTGCCGGGGCCCCTCTGCTGCATGTGACCCATGTCAACATCATTTTTAAAGAAATTTTCATATATTGAAATGTTATGCATATATCTTGAACAAAGTGGCAAACTAAAGCTTGCTCAAAACTGATTGTTTTTATCTAAAGTGAGAGTATGTAATTGCCTTGCATATAATTAATTATTGCTTGACATGGGCGCAAGTCTGTTCAATCTCTGAAACTATGATTACACATATTATGTTCCTTTGTTTTATTTTAACCGGTTGATTTTGAAAAAAAGCGGTGAATTTTTTTTTAAGGATAGATTAAGGCCTATGTTATATTACTAAAAAGGTTCATAAGATAGTTCGTCCGATGGGTTTATAAGAAGAAAGATTCCATCATCGTTATTAAGCTATAAATAAACATCGTTATCCTGTTGCAGTGTAGCCATCATGCGTTACTTAGCAGCCAAGTATCCTAAGAACTACCCAGATCACTGGTATCCTGCTGACCTAAGCCGTCGGGCTAAGATAGACGAGTACATCGGGTTTCATCACCAAGGCATGAGAGAGGTGGGGGGACATTCGCCTCCAAAATTCTCTGACAAGCAAAAAAAAAAAAAAAAAAAAAGGTTATTCAAAAAGGTGTGGGGGGGGGGGGACATTCGTCTATCTTCAAAAAGGTAGAGGGGACATGTCCCCCTGTCCCCCCCCCCCCTGGATTTGCGCCCATGTGCGCTAGTGCCCTTTGGTAAGGAACTTAATCCTCATTACCAAGTCCCTCGGAGAGGACTTAAAGCCTGGTTGCTTACTTACAAGCATACACTTGCTTTCTTAGCAGTCAGGTAAAATAAACCATCAAACCTTTTCAAACCTTTTCAAACCTATTATTCTAGAGCGCTTCGTAATTATGGCGGGCGGCTCGGCTAATCATGTCAAGGCTCTTTATTCATTCTTTGTAAAAAGTTGCCCCCTTTATGGGATTTGTTTTGTTTTGTTTTGTTTTGTTTTGTTTTGTTTTGTTTTGTTTTGTTTTGTTGTTTTTTTTTTTGGTGCCTTTTCTTATTATCATGAAGGAAAAATGGGAATCTTCTGACGAAATAATATAAGATACCCCGGCTTATAAACGCATCCGCATGGTGTTACCGAAAGTTTTTTTTAATGTAAGTACTTACTATTAACGCCCACATAAACACTGGATATTGTTATTAAGTATGGTGTATATATCAACATACATATTGAACAGTTTGTTTTTCAATGCAAGTGATAACACTCTTGTTCTTTTTCTGCAGATTCTTGAAACAAACGCCTGCGGACATGATCTCACCGAGAATAGACCCAAACTGAAGGCATATGTGGATCGCATCAAGGCTCGACTTGGTCCACTGTTTGATGAGATCTACAAGGAGTTCTACCAGTGGGAGAAGGACACCAAAGCAATGAAAAATAAGTCAAAGTAACAATAAGTAAACCACCGATGTTGCTTTAAAACCGTCTTCCCTATTATCACTTATTCCGCCGTGCAATCTTCATACATGTATCAACTTTACATCATAACGTGCAGCAGACTGGACAATTCTGAATGTCCTTCTACGCCCTCCTATATTTTGGTCAGTAAAACTAACTTTTAGCTTGTCTTTGAAAGTTTGCTTTTTTCGTTTGGTGTTGCCTTGTCTTTAAACGATGTATTATATAATTAGTTACATATTGAATTATTTATTGTCATTTTAATGTCTGAACCGTCAATTCCACTTTAGAAAGAAAATATATTATTACATCGTTTTAAAATCACATGCAATACTGACTTTAATGTTAAAAAAGGGCATTGATTAGGACTTCTTCAATTGAAGAAGAAAAAATGATAAAACCACAAGAGAAATCTGTAAAAAATGTTAGCTTCGTCCGTAATAGCTTTATATTGACACATTTTCCTAATTTGGTCATGGGATGGAATGACAGTATACCATCATTTTCAACAACCGATATCGTGAAAGTTATGGATAATAAAGTCAGAATAACCATGTTTATTTTACAACACGACACCTATGTCAAATGACATCATACGCATTTTGCTAAACAAAAAGAGAGGAATGAGAAGAGCAAAGGTAGAAAGTGTAATGAACTTACTGTTGAAGAGGATGTGAAGAGAAAGAGAAAAGGGGGTTTATAAAGAACAGTTCGCTGGGCATGCCAGGAGACAATCGATGTGAAACGAGAGTAATAATTATAGTCATTATGAGAAATGTGTTACGTTAAAAATCAGTTTGGGTATGAACCGTTTTGTAAGGGAATGAGCAACGGATTTGCCGGGCGGATTTGACGGGACAGATTTAACACGAAACAATACGATGTAACACTATAGCATCGCTAAAATGCAGAAGAAAAAAAATTCTAGAAAAAGGAAAATGAAAGAATGGCAACACATGTTGCACACTTTAACTGAAGGTTTGTATTTTTCATTCAGTAAAAGTAAGACAACAGTACACACACCAACAAATACTGTGGCACAAATTCAAAATTTAAAAGTTAGGGCATTATGGTGCACCCTAACAGACACAATACAATTTCTAAATAATTTTTGAATAAATATATTAATGAATAAAAGCTACCCAATGTTGCCTACTCTGATATATGCATTGCGAAGACAATTGATTTGTATTCATTCTTTCATCTTGTTTTGGAGAGATTCAGTTGTGAACAAGTACTGAAGCAATTCCACTATACCTCGATTCTGCATGGATCTGTTTCCCTGGATGGCCTTTGGACCTTGCCATACTTGGAATCATACTCAGCAAAAGTCTCTTGTAGGACCTATATGCATAAACAAATGTGGAAATATTTTTAAATAACTACAGATCTAGGCTAATATTCTGAAAGTTCATACAGAATACTTTTCTGTTCTGCGTCCTGATATATAATTCATATACCTACAGTACTGAGTCTGAGTTCATCTACGTCACATGTCTACAAGTAGTTCTACAAGTAAAGGGTCCAATTAAGTTATTTACACTACACTAGTTGCCTAAAATAAACTGAAATCAAGCTGTGCCAAGATCAGTACAATCATACTTTTATTGTTTCAAATAAGACTTTGAATTTTTTCTAAATGTCTGAAAAAAGCTTAACTTTCCTATCAAATGAGCAATCATTTGTGAAAGAATTATTTTACTTCAGAGAAAGGAGCAAAATTTTAAAAGCTATGGAACAAATATGATGCCATTTTCTAAAAATATAAGCCATTTATACTACATTAGTTGCAGACATAGCTTTCATTCACCAAACTTATAATCAACCTCGTTGTCCCGTGGCATCACTCGTAAAGGCTATGTGACTTGTATATTTGGTAGAATGGCAAGCCAATGTGCATTATCAGGCGCACAGTAACGTAATTAGAGCGGAAAATGCATCGAGGGAGCAAACCATATACGTATATTAATAATTTATTAATATTTTGTCATCTATGATATTGTCCAACATAAGTATTAAAAGATTCCTGAAATAGTGCAAGCACACTTATTGCATTTACTGTTTGAAATCATCTATCCGGATCCCCAACCTGTCCGGACACACAACGTGTGGGTATAGCTTGAAGTAAGAACAATAGATCTAGATCTAAGAAATTAGAAATACAGTATAGTTTATAGTCCGCATTCAATGACAAATCTGAAAATGTATCAGCTATTAGTTTCTTCTAATTTCTGACTTTTCACAATTAGTCTGTTAGTGTTACTATTACGATTAGTGTTACCTGTATATCTACTTAGTGTTTACACAGTACAGCTCTATAGATATAGATCTGCTGTAGATTATCCACTCACCTGACTCTCTTTTCAAGAAGGCAGTATGATGCCGCGACTGAGGTTGACACTCAACTTTCCTTTCATTTTCAGCTTCACCATTGCTTACTAAATGAACGTTTAAAGTTGGAACAGCATCTGAATTTAGACGTAAATGAATTTAAAACCCATTTTGGCCTTCAGGAGTGATGTTGTATTTGACAGCAGTCTTCAAAATGAGCGCTGCATATATTCGGCTACTCTTTGTCAGTTGAAAGAAAGACCTGGCGTTGTGCACAGATTAAATCTAATCCATTGGCAGTAACGTATTCAAGTATGGGTAAAACTGAAAAAAACAACAACTAATGTCTGGGTTTTTCTTGGCAGTGCGAGTGCATCCTCCTACCATATATATGTGTATATATATATATATATATGATTGTGAGAAATGAAAATGAGAGAAAAATGGTTGCGTAGCTTAAATCAAAGTTCCCAAGAGCTGTCCTCCCTTTTTGAATTTTTGCAAAGGTTGAAAAAACGTCTCCGCCGGGAATCGAACCCAGGTCGCTGGCTTAGAACGCCAATGCCTTAACCACTAGATCACGGAGACGGGCCAGTGATTTCGGCGACACCAGATTCAATTGACCGACAGATTGACAAATCTTCAACCTTATCAATAAATTCCTTTGTCGGGGGCAGGTGAGTTTTGAACAAAGACAAGCCGCATGCCTCAGCTGGATCCAAGCGAAAGCGAATATATATATATATATAAATCCATCAATCATTTATTTGGAAAATTTTGACTGTAATAAAAAAATATATTCGTTATTTCATAAGAATGTCCGTGGAAATCGAGAACTTTTTATCAGCACTGTGACACAAGTCATGGCCCATAGGCTGACTTCACCGACAGATGGCGCAATAACTGATAGTCATAGAGATCCTATAGTTCTTATATAGGATCTCTCTGCTCATACTGTGGAGTGGAGAGGGGAACAAGTAGACGAGCTAATCTTAAGTTTCAGGAATATCATCCCAGGGTTGGCACAAGAGTGTTTCATTAGGGGCATGTCTCCAAAATTGCCCTTTCAAATAGTTGTCAGAAGGCCCCAAAGACTAAAACTTTCGGTCTTTTGAAAAAGGCCCATTGATACTCACCTCAAAGACCTTTCCATTGGGAATATTAGGGAGGTCAGTCACGGTGTATGTCATGTTGTACTTCTTGAAGAACAGACGAAACGATTTCTCGACGATATCGAGACCCATAACACGATGTCCCTGATCAACCAACCTTCGAGAACACAAGAAAGGTTTGTGAGAGTGGGGAAAGAATTTTCAGAGGGACTTTTGAAATTTGCAGATACCTCACGGGTCTTGTTATTCTAATGGATGCATTCTGTATTAAGAGTAGAAAAGTATGATCTAGCTATCCAGCAAACCAGGAAGCCCTATATACATGTTAATTCCTTCGTATACTTCACAAAAAGATGAGAAAAGGACACAAGAAAATAATCACTCACCACTTCATATCGTTGCTCATCCCACATAAAGGCAGAAATAGAGTACACCCGGACACTCCGTTTGTTAATCTGTCAACGTACTTGATTAGATTCCTGTTTCGTTTGGGAAGGGGGGAGGGGGGAGAGAATACGAAATGCATGTTTTGTGTGAATTGAATGTTTAACAGACAAAGATTTTATTTCATATGCACATAACACATTATTCTAAAGAGATACTGCCTTGTTTGATCCCCCGGGGGGGGGGGGGGGCCACTCGGGTATATTGGTGTACACATGCGCGTCCCAAAAAACACGTAAAAAGGGGTCTTTTTTTCATCCAGGACGCGTAACGCGCGTTACGTGTTAAGGGGTCCGAAAACGCCGATTTTCAACAAAAAGGGGGTGCTGAACGGAATGCGGCCAAACGCGTTTAGGGGGTCATTTTCATTCCGGCGGCAATGGTACGAACGAAACATTTTTAGTCCGATTTTCAGGAACTTGAACGCCCTTTGAACGGTGGCGTGCGCAGAAAAACGGGTGTTTGATCTTAATTAAATTTGTTTTGGCCCACCCTGTATTCTTCTGATCTGAAGCAGCTGCCAAATTTTTACCTCTTGTTAAAGCTCATGTACAGTATTGGTAGCAAAAAGGAAATTGGAAAGAAACATGCTAAATATAGTCTCATGTTGTTCTCCTTGTACCAAAAGATGTCTGTAAGAGACCATTTGGTATTCCATCTATGATTTCTGGTGAATTTCAGTGTAAATATCTGTAAGGAATGCTTGATCACTGCCATTATTCTAGGACCCTTCCACCCCTACGGCTCCCCGTACAGCAATCTTGGGGCTTCGCATAGAGACAGCGTGTGTGCACTGTGTGTAGCCACTCATCATTGGTTTTACATGTGTGTGTACAGCGTATAGCACATGCTGCCTTTGTTGGGATTTTACGTGCCTGTCCCGGCACATAAATTAGTTTTTGCCTCTTATTTGTTAAATATTAAACTTTAGGAGGCGAAATCTTCATAGTGTCTTAGTATTGCTAGTATCTTGCTATTTATCTACAAAAATTGAAGAAATCTGACGAACAGTTTTTGAGGGCTTACCAAAACTTTACATGACCTTTAAGGCGTTGTTAAATGGCTTTATGTGTGTGATTATTGTGCATGGATTTCTTGCCGATACAGTTTATTTCTCTGGAAGTAAATTACAAAAGTTGTTCTTTTTTTCAAAAGTAAGCAAATGATGATCGTGTATTAAACCTAACGGAGTACACAGTTTGAAACCTGTCCTACATAATTGAAGTAAATAATAACATTTGTAATTTAACCAACAGCAGTTCCTATATGTGCAGTTTATTTTGTTTGCCTTGTGTGAAGAATTTATCCACCAAAGGTGAAGAATATGTCAGTTTGCAAAAGGTGATCTTGAATTCAAGTGGTGTATTTTTTATGTTGGTTAAGTTAATCTTGTTTAGGGAGTAATATTTAAGACAAACTTGTTTAGGGGGTAATATTTCAATCAAACTTGTTTAGGGGGGTAATTTTTATGAAAAAACACGCGAAATCCTCGTTAAGGGGTAATTTTTACGAAAAAAGCACGCAAAATCCTTGTTAAGGGGTGTCTTTTCACCAAAGTATGAAACTTGTTTAGGGGCATTTTTTAAATCCATGGACACGCATGTGTACACCAATATACCTGAGTGCCCCCCCCCCCCCGGGGTTTGATCATAATACCCGTTGCTCAAGAGGCGCCAACTATAGCAAACGTACGTATAACTGCGTCAGCGACTCGCGCGGTCTCAGTGACGCACCATGTGAAAGTGAAGCAGTCGATGTAATTACAACCGAAAGATCAATGACTGATGACTTCTTATCTCAAGAGACATGGTTTTACTTTATTGGTATCAAAGTCAAAGCTTCACTGGATTCCCGAATATTGGTAACGTCAAAATTCTCAGGATAGGCGTTGCAGCCCCAACACCCAGCCCCCCCCCCCCCCTTGTACGCCTATAGTCATGATAGTTATGGAGAAGCTTTAAAAGGCTTTTCTCCTCACAAATAAGACTTACTCAGTGACAGGTCTATCAGCATGTGACAAGGGTTTTTCTTCGGATCCAAGCCAAGTTTTCTCCCATTCCGCTTCAGAAGGAATAGGACCAGTCCGGGCTGCTGAATCATCCTTGGGTTCAGACATTGCTCCTTTTGGTGTTCTAGTGCGACACGGTCAGATGTAAAATTTTATAAACGGGTGGAGGGCACAATTCCGAAAAATCTCTGACAAACAAATAAAGAAAAAAGAAAGAGAGAAAGAAAGAAGGGTTATCACATATTTCCTAAAATTGGAAAGGGACACAAAAACGAAATTGGGGGATTTCTTCAATTTTTAAAGACTTGAGGTTATGCACGATTAGTTTTTTATAAGCTGTCGGGTCGGTTATGCTCCTCCCCTAAAACTGCTACTGTATTATATAACAGTGAACAAGGGTTCCTTCTCATTCATACCATAATGAACAGGTACATTCTCATTCGATTACCCAATAACCAATGTTTCGTAAATGAATCTAATCACCGGGGTAAATGATAGAAATCTTTGACCAGTTACTTGAAATTATAGCGATTAAAGGAGTATTGTCAATTAGGCACTGCACTAAGTCAATTTTATATTTGATGTATATTTGTAGACTTACCTTCTGTGTTCAAAATAAATCTGCTTAATGCCACACACCAGCTCAGACCTTGCAGGTTATACTTTTCACAGTGATCAAGAGTACCAGGAAGCACTGCTTTTGAACCTAACAAACCAAGTGGCATGACTCTGTGATTTGAATGCTCACTTGCATGATAACATACATCGAGATAACACATTCTATTTGTTCGAGCTTGATCATTCATATTTGCCAAGTTCACGACTGGACGTCGACTATAACCCAGCAAATATAAATAGTCTGTCGCGCCTTGCTCTCTGCACGCTTTAGAAGCAACATATTTCACCATGTTTTGTATTTGCACATACTACCCAGCTTGCAAACAGACTGCACGAGTAGTATTTTCCCTAGCTGACTATAACACAGTCCGCATGTAAAGCCATGGTCATGATGGCCGTTGCCAAGTTCATATTTTATACTCGCCTGTCTGCTTACACAGGGGACCCTATATCAACAATACCGCTCTACCTTTCATATGGCATTTATATTGTACGAGACTCTGTCGTCTATATATAATGAATTCACAGTGTGCTTTTCAATAGTGCATTTGCAATCATAAACAAATAAGTCCTGTGTAGATCATGAATATAATTTTTTTATATGATTCGAGTTATAAGTATGATTTCAATACAGCTCAACTCTCCTTACCTTTGGCAAAGCCTCTTGATGAAAATGAACGTTTTCCCTGATTTCTCATAAAGAGCAGACAACATATACGTCAGGTTCAACAGGTAGTGACACGAATATAAATAGTTTTTTTTATGAAGTAGGAATGATGGGAATAATTCATAACCTGCATTTTTGTTTTCAATATAGTTTGGTCGGTACTTTGTCGATACGCCTCTAAGTAGCGGAACGTTGTGGATGAATGAGTGTATTCTCATTCTTTCGGTATAAATGGAGTGTAAAGGGAACGAGAATAAAGGCTGGGAAAGAGAGCTAAGAGAGAGCTAAGAGAGAGAGGGGGTCGTGCACGAGAGAGGGGGGGGGGGTATAAAGAAACTTGGTAAAAAAGAGGAGATAAAGAAGATGGGCAAGTGCGCATTATGAGATCAAACGTATGGTAAGAGAGAGAGAGAGAGAGATGGGGAAGGAAACATATATAGAGAAACATATATTTGTTTAGACTGATTTTCGGTCGTCTAGTAGCTGACGACTGAGGTCAGCTACGATCCCCCCCCCCCCCCCCCCACCCCCTTTTGATTCCCATTGCATATATAGCCGAAAGAGAGAGAGAGAGAGGGGGATCAAAAGGGTACAAACTCAAACATACTTTACGGTTCTGCCACTCAGTCTGCCTCATTCCCCTAAAAAGACTAAGGGGTTTCTCTAAAACGATCAGGTAAGATTTTCAAACTGTAATAATTATTCAAAGACATAAAGACATATTCCAACATAATATCCGGTACTCAGGACCGAAGCTGTGGAACGTTATCCTTGACACAATAAAATACTCCACATCTCTCACTAGCTTCTCAAAAAGGATGAAAAAATATTTCACTACATCTTAAAAATAATATGGTTTAATTAAGACACTTCTCCACCCTCCATTGTATCTATTCTCTCCTTTTCTTCTCTCTTCCTCTTCGTGAATATTTCTCTTTTCCGTACTCCTCTCATGTTGCACCCCCATTTCCCCCCCCCCCCTCTTTTTCCTCTTTCCCCCTCTTTTTCTTTTCTCTTTTCCTCCCCTCTTTTTTCCCCTCCAATCAAGCTCAGCGGCCTCTTTCTTTCTTTTTTTGTATGTAGTTAATTTCTTTTTTTATATATTTATTATGTAATAATGTATTATGTACTAAGGGCACCCTCGCCCCAAGCTTTTGCTTTTAGAGGTGTGTCCTCCAACTATGTATGTACCAAATTAATGTATATTTTGTCATAATTTTTTTTTTTAAATACATGTACATTATTTTTGCTCATTTATTACTTTGTATATTGAAAAGTTGGAAATAAATGTCTTTAAATTGAATTGAATTGAGTGTAGTTAGATTCATCATCAAATCCTGAGCAATGTCATTTTCAAATAGTGTCAAAAACAAAATTACTATGAAGCCCTCACTGTGACTTTCTGATTGCGACATTAAATTTTTCTTCGAAAATACACAACAATCAGCTTAGCTGTGGCGCCCCCCCCCCCTCCCCTCTCCAGGTTAGGCCGGTCAGTTCTCCATGATTTTCTAATCCCTCCCCCTTTATTTATCTAGTTACTTTTTTTTCACGGAGGTACATGCGCCTCGTGCCCCCTGTACCTACCCCACTGCTTGTTGAGTGGACAGGGTCACTTCGAAATTCCTCGATTTTAGTTCGCCCATGTTCCTGTTCATATTATGAATACAGACAAAGTCACTTGAAAACTGTTAATTTTAAATCTAAATCTGTACAAAAATACGACAGAATTTATCTAAACATCGATGAGGAACTAAAAGTTAAGGTGTTTCTTTTTTTTTAGTGACCAGTGATTTAAAAAAATGTTTATTTCTCATTTGCCTAATAGCACAAGGCATAATCCATTTGAGGAGGAAAGAACAACATCTTAGTGTCAGACCATTCAGTAACTAAAAAAAAAAAGAAATGTATTTAACTGTTTGTTGTTGTTGTTGTTGTTGTTGTTGTTGAATGTGTAACAGATCCTTCTTCTTTTTCTTTTTTCTTTTTTTTTTATTAATGACGATATCCACATTTTGCATTATCTGTCAATGTAGTGAAACGGGAAATAATAAATCAATAAACTATCAGGAGCCAAGCTTGATATCCTTAATTTACAGTAAAAAGAGATGATTATCACGAAATTTTACTGCAACGGTGGCCAAATGCTCTCTTGTATAATAAATTGTCACTGTATTGCTAGTGATTTATATTAACGACGATGCAAAAACTGTATATTGCCCTCTACGTTCATCACTATTTGCAACAGTAAGCGTCGTCTGCTACGATGAGACGTGCACTGGATATCTTTCGATCAACGGATTACGAAAAACCGGAGTCAACAAACACCAGCGGTGTCGGAATATCTTGCTTTAAGTGGCACAGTTTCAACCATTTACAGACGAATGCATGTGAGTATATTGCATTAGTCATGAAAATTATCCTTGATGTTTCTTCTTTGCTAAAATTCAACAGACTGAACCGTGAAGTTTTGTCAGGGTATAAGTTTATTCTGTATGTATTGATATGTTGTGTCCCTGCATCTGCCGTGTGTAGGGTTTGCATGCACCCGTTGTATTACAGACGGACTCTATGTGATAGCTGTAGTGTAGTGCCTAATGGATTCAATACAGCAACACGAGGGGCAAACTTTGAGGACCTACTGTGTTTGTCGCATTTTGTCATGTTACTATCCCAGGTCGCGTCGGTCAGCCCTGTAAATAAAGACTGAAAAGAGTTGATGACCTAGACATTCTAAGTATTTTTATTTTAAAATATTTTAAAGTTTGTTGGAAGGTAACAATGTTGGTCCTACAGTGGAAATGTGGGATGGAGGGATCAGAAAATAGATTTGAATTTCTCATTGTTCTAATTTGCCTGTTTGCAAAGTACAGTTTTAAGCTTTTAGAACTTTAATTGATAATGCATGTAATCTAAAATTGTGGATTTTTCATAAATTGATATGATTTTTTGATTTGATGTGCTCAAGTTGACACAATGCCAATGGTCATTCTGTAGATTCTGATGTAAACGAGAGAGAGAGAGAGAGCGCCCTTATGCCAACCCTAACCCAAACACTGGGAAATAGAAACTTAGGACCCTGATCTAGTACACCTTTTCCCATTTACATCAGAATCTACAGGATGACAGACATAACTCTTATGCTGTACATGTTACAATATCCCTTCCAGTAAATACCTCTATTGCATAATAGATCGCTTATCATTCAGGGTGAGAAATGGTCAAATAACACAGGAATTGTTTTATGATGCAGTTGCCATGGATACAGTATGGTATGGTTCCATTCTGACATGCTGAGGAGATGCAGATATAAGGAACAGTGCATTTTGAAGCTCCTTGTAGCTCTCCTCAGACTGATCAATTTGAATGGTTCAGAAGCCATTAAATTTGACTTTGTGATAATGTTTATGGCAGATCTCCAAAAAAAAAAAACCATGCATACATGTTCCAACTTGGATTAATAATGGTGTGGAATTGGTCTGGCCAGTGAGCTGGGGGGGGGGGGGGGGGGGGGGGGCAGTTGGGATGGTCACCCTCCAAAAGATGCCAACTTAAAAAAAAAAAAGTGAGAGAGAAAAAGTAGGGGGAAGTGAGAGAAAAAATTCTAAAAAGGTGCTACGAGCCATTGCCTTTCTCTCAAAATTTGCTAAAACGTCAAAACCTTCACGCTGCATGCAGGAAGGTGGAAAATCCCCCTCCCTGCACCCACCTTCCTTTGCAGTTGTGAGGGGGCACTGATATCATTGAGGGATTCCCAGAAATGTTAGTTGGATGAAATACGAGAAAACAAGGGCATAGATTGAGGGAAGGGTGTGGGAGGGGTTTTATCATCTTCTTGCCATGTTGCCTTTCCCCTCTCCCTTTATATCTCTCTCTTTCTCTTTCTGCAATTTTATTAAGGGGCGCATGCCCCCCCCCCCCCCTGTAGCTCTCCACCACTGCTGATTAAGGTGTCCTCTTTGTTTGTTAGCACTCATTTCAAGGTTATGAATTGAGAAACGTTCTTAATCACACATTTACACATTAAAATTTGCTATGGATTTATTGACAGTTTATAATTTTTATCTGTTTTGCAATAAAATGTCATATCCCGATATCTCTGATGTGTGAAGGGAATATCAATTTGAAAATACATTGAAACCTGACTATAAAGACCACTAAAGGGAGACAAAAGTGGTTTTTATATACAGGTTCCTAAGTACACATTTCAGCAAGAAAAACTTTTCAGGATAAACACAAAATGAATTCTTTATAAACAGGTAGTCTTTCTATACAGGTGGTTGCTGCAGCAGGTTTAATGGTGTATTTTTCAACAGGTCATTTATAATGCTGTGAGTCCCTTTTTATATTGAACCCCTGTTTACACCTTGAAACAAAAAGGCCACCATGTTAGAGTCTAACCCAATTATGACAACTCCATCACCTGACACCCATGCTTCATATTTTAACCCCCTGCAGTGTTCCACCAGTGCCCCTTCCCCTACATACCTACCTGTGCTTCAAACAATAACATTTCATGTATTATTTTATTATGTTTACTTGTAAGTATACTTCAATGATTTGTGCAAAAGTGACTCAAGTATTGTGACCTGTAAGATGCTAGAAAACAATTATTTCACAAAGATAGAATTGGTGATTGTGAAGCCAACTGTAAACAAGGGAGGGGGGAAACAAAACAAAATCCCTTCAGAAATATAAACATGAAGATACTACTTTATATTCTACACATATTGGCTCCAATCTGGAGCAGTATCAATTCAAAATGTAATGAATGACATGATAACATAGCAATACAAACACCATAATTTTTACAGAACATGGAATTTGGAGACAGTTATGGATAGTTATATGTTTACAAATGTTCACCACCTGAACAAATAAAGCTAAGGAAAATAAAGTTGCAAATTTTCCTCTTAATGCATATTTATATTTTTCAAGCACTTTAAGGATTTTACATGATATATGTGGACTAGAGTTTAATGCATTGATTTGATAATGATAACAAAATAATATTTTTATTAAGTATATCTCTTTTCCTCTACTCTGCCATTCTGTAACAAGTCTCCTTGCTGGTCTTCCATGTCACAGATATAGATAGAACTACAAGTCTTCGTTTCTGACAATTTTTGTGGTAAAATTTAATTGAAAGAGAAGAATAACCCACATCTAACCTCATTGCATTGCACTTTGATTCAGTCCAATGCGAGGTTACAAAATATGTTTCCTATTCATGAAATATGATAATTGCTATTGTGTATGAAATACACTGTAATGCAGAGAAAGAAATCCCATTGTGATGCAAATGTGTCACTCCTGCTATTAATTTTTTGCTCTGATCAATCTAATATAGCAAATTTCCACCATGGATACTATCATAGAGTATTTGCCATTTCCAATATGCCAGGGGTTTCTGGTATATGCTTACGACTGCACACAAAAGATGAATGAATTATTTATCAGTTCACACCACTTTATGATGGGGCCGTTGGTGACAAATTACGATTAACGGTTGACTTGCTTTCCATAGATGGTTTAATCATAGTGATTGAAACATGAAGGTCGACATCAAAAGAACATGTATTAGAACAACAGTGAAGAGTTGATCTTAGCTCAAATAGATAAAGGAGATCTGCACTTTGAGATCAATAGCTTTTTTCTTTATGATTTTAATAGTAGATGAGCTTTAAAGATATCATACATGTTTGCTTTTAAACTAATATTATACTTCCATTTTATGTGTTATAGATTCATATAAATATCCAGATAGATCTCATCAGATCTGGAATCAAAAGTCAAAATATTTATCAGCAAAATAGACAAATGTTCAGGTAGAGAGAGAAAGAGAGAGAGAGAGAGAGAGAGAGAGGAGGAGAAGAAGAGAAGGGAGAGAAGAGTCTGTCTCAAAATAACAAAAGGCTTAGCGTATCATGCCATATATGTATGGACAAACCTCTTCACAATTTTAAACTGAATTTAACCTTTATTTGATTATAGATAAAAAAATGATTGTAGTGAAAGATATGAAGCTAGCCTTGTAAAAGCAGGCCTACTCAATGTTAAATTCAAATACAACTTAAAATTAATTGTACTTTATGATTGTAAATTTTATACATACTCCTTTCCAGTTACCCAGCAATTAGACTTGATGTGTGCTTCCTCATTGCTGATTATTTAAGCATTGTGTTAGATGCATGGCCGTCGCCAGGGGGGGGGGGGGGGGGGGGGGGGGGGGGGGGTGCGGAGGGTGTGAACACACCCCCCTCCAGACAATTTTTTTTTTTTGGGGGGGGGGGGGGGGGGCGTCGCCGGGTGGGGGGGGGGGGGTGTCTTTTGAAAAGGGCGACATGTTCTTATTGTGTAGTGTTGAACAGCTCATATCTGCGCCACCAGCACCACTGCCTGACATTGGAGTTGGTAAGTTTTGTCTTTTTTTTTCCAAAAGGCACACCCCTCGAAAAAAGCTGGTTACGGCACTGCGATGCAAAAGCGATGTTGTCTTCTACATTTTGAGAATTTAATTAACTTGCTCCATGTAGTTATTGCCCCATTAATTCTGCACACATATGCATGTGTATGCATGTGTGTACAGGTCAGGGAAAGTCTCTGAAGGTCTTATTGGTATTTATTAGTGGCAGTGCCATATTTGATATTTGTATTTAAATGCAAGAGTAACGATTATGAAAATTATCCCATACATTGGAAAATGATTTTGTCTTTAAGGTATCATACAGATGTTGGTGATTTTATGATGAAATGCATATATAGCATTGTCTGTTATCGAAGCTGACGATGTATGAAACACTCCATTTTCCAATCCATCAATAACAATTACTTCTAGGTACATGTCATAGACTGATTGTCAATTTGCTTTCCATACATCATATTGTCCTGTTATTTGCGCATTTCGTCTGTGTTTGTCAGAGTAAAAAGTCCTTTGTCAGCCTGTCTAAAGTTAGCGAAATCATCTCTGTCTGTGCACTGTTAACCTCCTGACTACTGAATTCTCTTATTCACATAGGCTTAACCATTTCAAGACAATTGACCACATTTTGTGGTTTGGATCAATAACTTTTGTTTCAGAGCTCTAAAAAATATACCAGATGCATGAGTAGAAAGAGCAAAAATTTCTGCACAAATTATGTCCATTTTTGTTGCATGACCATATTGCGTTTGATGCCAGGAATTTTAAAAACGAGAATAAGCTTTAAAGTCCTTAAATTGGCAATAATTGAGAGGTTCAAAATCATTGTTTTTCATCAAAATTGGCAATTTTTCAACTTTTCAACAAAGTTTATAACCATGTATTCAAAGACATTACATCTTATTGGAACCTTGTAGCACTAACAGAAAAATATTATTGTTGCCAATTTGAAGAACAAAATGTGATCAATTTAGCCATTAAATAATTCCTGTTCTGAAAGGCTTAATACAAGAACCACACAGTTCCTGTACGCTTTGGGTCAAAGATTAGTATGCTCAGTTGAAAAAAATAATGGTGAGTATGAATTGAATGTATAGAATTGTAATAGGAAGCTCTCTGTATGGTATTCCGTGGATATGGATATAAATATTTGATTTGATCTTGGATTTTGATGCCTTCTTATGTGATATAATTTTGTTCTTTTGTTGGGGAAAAAAGTTGTTTTTTAATAAGTAAGTGTCTTTATAATATTGAATGGAAAGATCAGAACTTGGTAACAAATTAATGATGTTTGCATGAAGTACTTTTATAATGATTATTAGACAGTCAACATGTACATTCAAGTAGTAATACCTTAAAAGTTGATTGATGTACACTTATTAATCCTTTCTTCTTTTTTTTTACATTTACTTGATATGTATTAAATTGTATAAATACAACACTTATTTAACATGTTATGTACATGTAAGTAAATTACAAGCATCAAATTTATAAACATTAAACCAGGCACATTGTATTAATTGGTAGCTTTGATATCATGCATGAACTAATCATTGAGGTAAACAGATTAATGACAGAGTCTATACAACTTACATTGTCTGTTTCAAATTTCTCCAAACCAAAGGTGAGAAACAGAAAGTGATAAGGATTAATGATATGTTATGGTTTAATTGTTTCATTATCAGATAAGATATTAAATCAATAGTAACAGCTCAAGGATCAAGAGTTGTCTTTGAAAAGTCATACTTGTCTGTAGTATGTCAATCCCATCATTAAATTTTTTCAAAAACAGTCAATGCATGCGGTTTTCAACGTATATTTTTATTCTCATAACTGTGCTTCGTATTTTGATTATTGTAATTGTTTTACCACAATGCAATTTGATATATTTTATACAATTTATTAGCCATTTGTTTTTCCTAAGATACTTAATGAGATGGATTAATGCACTCATTGTTTTAGTAAACTGCTTTATTGTCAGAGTAGAATAAGAAAGACATATTTTGGATCAATTATAAAAAAAAATAGTATAATGACTTGAATTTGAATTTTTACATTTATGGCATTCATTTCTTTGATGAATTCATGTCTCTAATGTTTCAATATACTCAAAATTATGTAAGTAAGTTTTGAAAAATGAAAATATCTCAAACAAATGGGAAATAATGTGTTCCAAGAGTCAAAGGGGCATTAGATTATATTCTTTAATACAGTGTTAAAGCCCTTTTGGTTCTGAGAAAATGATGCCTCTCTATTTCTTTTTTCAAATATGACAACTGCTAGATGTGTGTAGGCCTAATGTGTCAGAATTGACTTTTGAAAATATATGTATAACATGTTTTGAAGTTGTGAGAAGTTCTGTGTAAATTGATGCTACCTTTTAGGTAAGGAAATCATCTGAATGTTGGTGTCTTTATACCTAGCCGTCTGCCATTCATTTTCCCCTGCCTGTAGAACATAATATGTTAAGTTACTGTTTAGCCATCTCTTAGACTTTAAACTTCCAGGAGTAAGGTCACCAAAGCAAACATCTCAACAGTCATCAATGTTTGTTTTATCAAGTAACATGTACATGTGATATCCAATGAATGTATCTTTGCAGGGGATAAAATGTTTATCAACCAGTTCTGGTAGCAAACTAGAATGGTTAAGAGGATAACAAATATTTACAAAGATTCTACCACCCCACCGCCCCCCCTGCAAAATCTTACCCAAATTGTTGATGTCTTCATCAGCAAGGGAAATAGGATATTTTAGATATTAGTACTTCAGACGTCAGTATTAAGGGGATCCCCATATTGCAGTGAAACAATTCTTATTGATACTGTACGATTTTGTCAGTTTTATTTTTTCCATTCTTTAAGTTGCTTATAGGTGAAGGTGATGAGGAGAGAGATTATATGTAGCCATATGAACGTAAAATAAATGATTCATAGAAGAGCACTGTACGTACTTGGTAAAGTTTACAATGTTTGCAGTATGATATAATCATAGCCGAAGTGTGTTTGTTCGTAGTAACTAAATAACAGTAGAGGCAGTAGCTATGTTATTCTTTGTGGATTTTATATATGATGCAACATGCCGTAACCAGGGGTACCGTTGTACCCCGGGGTACAGCGTTGCATAGCGCCATCTCGTGTCCATTAGAATACAGTTGTGTAATTTGTCAATTATCGCACGACTATCATCTTATGCATACCATCATGGCGTGCTGCGGTAACAATCCCAATGCAGAATTCGCTTTTATTATGAAGTATACATGTATAATTTAATAATAATAATATCAGAATTCAAAATAATTAAAATTCTTGCCATCATACCATTATTGTGTGAGTTTAATTCTTATTTGTCAGATGCTGTATGCTCACAGTAACACTGAGTGTTCCTGCATTGAGTGAATTAATTAAATTTAAATTTAAATGAATTTAAGTATCAGTTTCTTTCTTATACTGATACTTAAGTTTTTAAATAGTGAACAAAATTTAATTTTCAATTTCCTTCAAAGTCACAAGATCAATAATTGCAATGGAATTCATAGATTTCTTCTTTTTTCTATTATTGAACAATAAAGATTACAATAGAACATGTAAATTAGAATAAAGTTATTGTTTGCATGCATTAATTGTTGCATAAGATCACTAAAAAAGATTTTTTTTTTCTTGCATAAAACAAAAGATTACTTCTACATATTTTTTGGTAACCCAGGGTACAGCACTGAAAAAAAAAATTAAACAAAATGGTGAATTTTTAGTTGGTACCCAAGGGTACCAAATATGTAATCATATTAGGATGCAGTTGTGGGACTAGTAATGTACTTAATTGTAACAATTGGTCAACTAGTTGATGAAGTAGGCTTAATCAAAGAAGCAGTAATATAAACAATAATAGCAGCCACATCCAGAACAGCAGTAACGGCAGCATAAGTAGTGTAACTTCTTGTAACAGTAGGATAGTCGGGTATTTTGCAAAGGTATCAATAATAACAGTACATTACAGTTTTAGTGAAATATTTTTTTAATGTATCAGAGTCAGCAGTAGCAGTAGTAATTATTGAGAAATAGCTGTAGCAGTAGTAAATGTAGTAGCAGTAGCAGTAGTGATGTAGTTATTCTTACAAACATCTCACTACAGGAGGAACAGGCTATGCATCTGTGTAGCTTATGTATAACCCCTTATCACAGAACCTAAAAAAAAAAAAAAGATGCACCCCAGTGATGCCCTTTGTCTTGTCCAATCCCTCTAGCAAACACATGGCTTGCTCCAGCAAAGAAACATGTGTACTTATTACAAGGCTTCTTCAGAGTTTACCCAAACAGGATAAATAAAAAGACATCAAGCTTCTATAAAACGACAAGAGTTTATATCCACTGCACTATCAGTTAGGAGATCAGTGTCACAGTGATGTTTCTACAAGTGTAAAATAACAGTGGTCAAAGATTAACTCGTCAGTGGTCATTTATGATCAATCATCCAATCAACAAGTTGCCCTGTATTCTAGGCGGTCAGTTTGAAACCAAGACGCTAGCTGCTGTAATGCTCCTTCTCTATTACAAAGAATGGATGGAGGAGGGATTACTTCTATTTTGTCAGTTAGCAAACAGGTTTGCAAACAAGTTCTCTTCATGCACCCTACAGCAGCTTGGTGTTCCAGCCATTGACTAGGGTTTCACACTCCATCCCTCTCCCATTGACTCCAACTGCCAAGAAGTCTGACAAATGCAACCACTCCAAGTTTTCCCTTCACATATTTGAGACAAGAATAGGACTGGAGTGGATGTAAATCTTCATTTTTCTTTGCTTGAACGGGGTAAACACTTGAGAATAATTTCTGTCAGAGAGGATGATCTGTATTAATTTCAAGCTGTGTTTGGACAACTTATTTAGCAGGAGAGAAAATTTGGAGTAGCTTTTGAACTGCAGATGTGCTGGTGGTACGGAAGGAGCTAGCAAGTTGATAGGACTATATATTTTGGAAGTAAACATCTTGGAAATTTGACTTCTTTGGAATAAAACAAGGGCAACTAATTCAAGTAAGTTTCATCTTCAAGATACTTGTACATGTTAATACTTATAGCCAGTGATAGGTCTAGGATTCTTTGACTGGGGTGACAATACAGCAAGATTTCTGACAGGCAAAGATATTGTCTTAAAATATCTTGTCAACCAAAATCAAAGTGGTATTACTCCATGATGAGTAACTCTCACAATTCTCATAGCCATAATAAGGGTGTCAAATTTGCCAGTCATATTTCAGGGGGGGGGGGCATGTTTTGTGTGTGAAATAAAGTGGATTTTTGGCTGGATGGCACTTGCCCTCTGTGCCCCTTGGATCCACCATTGATGGAAATTTACCCATTGCCCATAGATGTGAACAGGATTGTCCCTGTTTCAAGCCTATGGAAATGAGAAAATTAAGAATCAACAGGTTAAGTACTGTCTTTTACTACAAATACATTTTTGTTTTGTTCAAAAGAATACTTATATATTCTTCTTAATTAGAAGTTAATAAACTGGTATTTGATGAATTACCATTTCATCAGCATATAAAAAAAAATTATGGAATATTCAAGGATGGTTTGAGAGAAATATGCAATACTTGCCAATTGGTAAAATAAATGAACAATGAAGATGTACCTCAAAAGTTCCTTGAAACTTTCTGCTGTTATAAAAGAAAGATTTCAACAAAGTGAATTTACAGTGTACAGGAAGATATTTTGATAATATATTTAATATATTTATTCTATTTCTCTTTATGATATTTTTTTTTCTACAAACATATTTTACAAACAGATTACAACATAATAAACAAATATTAATACATTATCATGTAAAGTAATTACATTGTATAGTTAACCTAAGTGAGCTTTATGGCATGACAAGCCTTCACAAAAGATAGGAAATACTATTTACAAATAAAAAGAAAAACGAAAAAAGGGGATATTTAAAAAAATAAAAATAAAAAACTTTGTTGTATTCAAAGTAATAGAAGTCAAAGGATTTGGATGAGATGAGATAATGATGACTAGCATTTTATTTTACTATTATTTTTATGTTGAGTACCTTTAAAGATACACTGTCTATATCAGACTTCCACATCATCAGCACTGGATGAGTAGTGACTTGTACTCTTTACTGGCTGTTTATTGGTACAAGATATCAGTTTTTATGACTGACGCCTTCAAATCAAAACAAATTCCATTCCTGTATTCAAATTTTGCTCAGAAGAGGCAGTTATGTTTCCATTAGGGATCTTATGGTCGTATTCTCTGACACAAGAATTTTGTTTACACTCCCCAAATGACGTTTGAATTCAGGCAATATCATCGGTGTGCTAATATGAATGCAAATATTGATCATTTCAGGTAATTACAGTCCCATACATAGGTCTGTGTGTGCTTTCCTGATATAATAACCAAGATGACTCTTGTGCCATGAGTAGAATGAAGTTGGTCAATATTGACATACATTTTTAATTGGTCATTACACGATCAGTGTAGTACGGACAATGATATCAATATTTGTGAAGTTGGCTGCAAAATAATTCATAGGGAAATATTCATTGGGAAATTTCTGACATAACCTATATCATTTGTTGAACTTGTATATTTAGAGTTTGAAGTGAATCAACAACCATCTTGACAATGATGGGTTTGATCGTTATATCTACATTTATATTTGTTGACAAATAATCTATTTTACTCAATAATTCAGTTACATAAATTTCTAATCTACCTCCAATTTTCAAGGTACTCCAACCTGCAATGAAAGAAAAAAAGTCAATATCAAAGTTTTGTATTTATGAGCATAATGTTCATGAAAGTAATACTAAGCAATGTGATAATTTACATAGATAGCATATTAAATTGATGTTTTGTATAATTACAGAAATGGCCAGAGAATGATTTTCATGTCAAATGTCTAGATATTAATTCTGAATCAAATTGAATTTATTGATTTTTTTTTATGTTGAAAAACCTATAGAGAGTATAGATAATCTTATACAAGGGCAATTCATGATTTTGTACTATAAGCCAATGCAGTCTGACATCACTTCCTAATTAGTTTAGTTTATTTATTTCTCATTTCTCATTATAACAAAATACAAATGAAATACATATATTCATAGTACAGAAATAGGTAACAGTATGCACATAGAATAGTAAATCTCACCTTAACACTTGAAATTCTGTAATAGACAAAGCAAAAATTTAGGAGAAATGAAAGGAAACCAGCCAAAAAGCGTACCTTGTAAGAGGTGGCTGATTTCCTGAATTGTAAAACAATTGTCAAAAAGTAAAAAGTAAAGGAGACAAGACTAAGAATCAGTTTAGGGAGTCCAGTTTAAAAATACTAAGTTAGGATGTATTTAGAAATAAAAAAATAAAAAACAACAACCCTATGGTCTAAGTAATTGGACTTGTAGGAATTTCCTTATGGTTTCTACTGGAATCTATTCACTTTTCATTCATGTGTTGTATAAAAATATTGATGTCTAATGCTAATGAAGGTTAATACCTATTGGCTCAATCCAGAGCTAAAAATTTGCTTACATCTAAACTGTATTTTACTTCTCTTAAAATTTCATTTCTTTCCTTGTTCAACAAAGAGTCTTGTCTTCACAAATAAAGAGTTTATACTTGGTAATTTGCTTTCTCTAATGCTGGTTTAAAAAAGGAAGAAGTCTTTTCATTAGTTATTTGGCTGCAGGTAGCATGCAAACAGGATTTAGGTTTTGGAGTATTGAGGAGAGTCTACAAACTGTGCTCCTATCCTTTGTGATCAGGAATAGACCACTTTAGATTTGCAAAGAAGTTCTTTGCAAAAGATTTTTAAAAGATCATAGGCTGGAAAAACCATGGTGGACACTGTGATTGCTCATTAGTATTTTTTTTTGTATTGTAACAAGTAATGAATGTGATTAGTAAACTTCATGAATTTACAGATTTCTCTCTCTTCTCTCTCTCCATATTATTCTTTGAAGTTTAGAAAGCCTCCATTTATTTGAAATTGATCACATATACATATGTTTATGAACAATAACCTTTCAATTCTTTTTCCCCTCTCTATCTTCTAGAGTCCCCTGCAAATATTTCTTCCAATTCTACCTTTTCCTCATCGTTTTCCTTTTTTCTCTCTCTATAATACTTGTCTTTTTCCCCTTGCTTTTGTGATCTTTTTTTGTAACTGTCCCTTATTTTGTCATTACTGTAACTGTCAGCAATTACCAATGCCCCCTGTAGGATCTAAACCCATAACTATGAAAAGACTATATTGATCACTCTAATGACTTACCACTTATCTTACACAATGGTACAATATCCTCAAAAGCCTGAGCTTTGCTTCTTTCAATGGCAGAAGGGATCAAATCACAAATTGCAATTTGTATAGGTGTGCTAGAAGGGATTAAATCACAGGCTTCAGTGTACACAATAATGGATGCCTATTGGAGAGAGAACTGCTCTGCTGTTTTTGTTACGTTTGGTTTGGTTTGATGGTTTTTATTTTACTTGACATCTAAGAAAGTATTGTATGCTTGTATGTGATAAATATTTAAAGTAACTTTGGTGCTCTTCAGTTAATAACAGGTGTATTGTGTATTGTGCTAGCAGGCCAAATAGTTAGACATATACCTTACATTCTCTTTTTGTAAAATTCTATATGTTCATATCTTTCAAATGTTTTTTGTTTCATCTATAATCAAATTTGTAAAAACAGGTGAACTGATTAATGATTAAAAAAAAAAACAAGCATTAAATAACTGAATGTGTTCTTCATTTAAGAGAATGAGAGATTGCTTTTGTAGAAGTTCAAAAGTACTTCCTTGATTTGACTTGTGCTTGTTCATCATCGTCTAATAAAACCCCAAATCCTAATGGTATCATGGTTGATGGGATTTGTTTAAAGAATAATGGGAATTAGAGTCACTTTTTATTAGTTTAATAGTTGCTCAGCTCCACTGAATTCCTGTGAGAGGATATTTGATTCCAGAAGAAATAAATTGAAATGACCATGAACTATATCCAATTTCAATTCTGAGAAGGTGATCCTTTTGAATGTTTAGTTACAGCTTCAGAGGGAGGTCTGTGCAGAAAGCTCCTTCATACTATAAATATGCTTCAAAGTGTCTCCCCAGTGCTGTTATGGCTTAGATTTAGCTCTCTGTCATGTGAGGTTGTTTTAAGAGATATTTCTGATCTTTAAGAATTTTCAAAGTATTGTTTTATTGTAAGAATATTACTTTTTAAAAATTCTATACAAGACCCAATATTACAAGTAAATTAATCTTATATCCAGTCATTTTGAATGCAGTGCTCTCTGGAAGAGCAGGTCCAGAAATGGACTTAAAATGAGATTACCTTGTTGAAATAAATCTGAAATAAATGAATAAATGAAAAGATAAATTTTCACCAAAATAAACTACAGCAATATAAACAATCAAGCAGCAATCGATGTGCATTGTACGTTTTATGCATGTACTGTTGATAGCTCATCCTGGCTGTAAGAAAGAGGAAAATATTCGTAACATTCATGTGCACACATGAACATGTAACATCTGCACATGGAAGCCATTGGAGAATTCTCTCTCTTGGGAAAAGAATGTGCCAGGGTAATTAATCCCCCCTTGTTTTGAAACCGATTTACACCGATTAGGGATTTATTTCATTCCTAGCAACCAAACTTGTTGAGGTATCTCTGCCGTTCAAATACAGAATAGTTTACTTGGTGCCATGGCAACCATGGAAGATAAGACTGGTGCTCAGATCTCCATGTCTTTTATTCCATTGACCCCAAGCCATATACAGTCAGTTAAAAGAGGAAAAGGGAACTGTGGGTCAGTGACTTTGCTGTGAGCCTTACATGAAAGTTTAAGGATGTTCTGATGCAAACCTTTTTCATTATAGTGTATTCTAGTCTAGACACATGCTCATTTCAATGAACAAGACAGATTCATTATTCAGGTTGCAATGTTACAGAAGACGTTTAATCTACATATATAGGTTTCCTGATTACTTCAGAAGGAGAATTTGTCTTTGCCTTAAAGGGATTTGGTAACTTTGTGGAGGCTTGATTTAATAAATTGTTGAATTTTGATATCTGTCTTGTATAATGATGTTCAGAAGGATAAATAAATAGCCAGGCATAGAGGATTGGGACTTCTTGAATTTAAGGGTATTCCTGTAAAATGGAGATTCTGTACTGGACATATACCAGAGAAAGACAAATTCATACAAACAATTTTTTTTTTGTCTTGTATGAGGATATAGGTTTTATATTGGGGAGGTGATGTAGGCAGTAATAATTAGGGGCACCTTCAGTGAAATGATATAATGTGCCCTCATGAAGGAAAATGGTCTTAGTAATTCTTAAAGGAAATGTGCCTTAGAATGAAAGAATTAATTATGATTCGGTTATCAAGAGCAATGGGTCTTGAAAACACAATTACCCAGGTTCAAGGCCGAATACTAATGCACTTTGAGTAAAGCATTCAACCTTAATTACCTTGTCCCATCGGTTAGGACTAATATCTATAGGTCCCTTTAATTTTAGTTTACTTACAAATATATGTAGACCTACATGTTTTCTCAACAATCTAGTAAAATAAACAATCAAGGAAGGAAAGAACTCTGCATAAACAAAGATTCTCAAATATGTTATAATGTTCAACCCTCAGACCAATGAAATACCAGCCTTGCCTGTGATTGTAGGTGGTATGTAACAACTTCTGGCAGAATGTTCAAAGCCAAGAACTTGATCTTCTAAAAAACAAACACAGATGACAAATATGTAGAACTTTGAATAATCTGAGAAAGTGTTGAAAATATCCAACATTTTTTTTTTACCTTGGATGTTTCAATTATGGTCCCCTTGCGCCCGCTTTGATCACAAGTCCCTCATGATTAGGTATTTGGACCCACACATTGCAAGTTATGTCTGCCTGGATACAGTTTCCAAGGTGGAATTTAATGTTGCACTGCAGGAATGTTCTACCTGGGCAATGGACTTGGAATGAAAGCTGAACTTGATTAGATATGATATTGTGCTGATCAGGCAAAAGTTAGAATTACTTCTGAACTGTTCTTTATTGCAGTTGTAACATTTTGTGATTTGAGTAAAATATTTTGATGTTTAAAGCTTCATCACTTCTGGTAATTGAATGTAGGAGGTTGCCTTCTTCATAGATGTGAATCAGTAGATAAACTAGGAGTAAATTGTTGGTACAGTAATTTATTTTTCTTATTCTTTCTTGATGACTTTTACAGGACACCTTGCAGCTGAGATGGGCACAAAGTGACCAGAAAGAGAATAAGCAAGAGAGAGGGAGAAAGAGAGAGAGAGGGGGGAGATAAAAAGATGATCAAGATAATCAGATAGACACATGTATACATTCCAACCTCAGCTCCATTATATTTAATGCTTGTTAAACTATGATTAATTATCTTCCAAAAACTTTGTTTTAATTGTTAAAAATTTACACCATCTGTGTATCTTATTTTTCTTATCTGCAGGAAAGCTCTCAACTGTAATGGGGACAAAGTGACTCTCACCTGAAGAAAGATAGACAAAGACAGATATATAGAAGAAGAGAGGGAGAGCACTGAAGATGAACACCTCAGAAGAGAGTGGAGAATGGACTAATCCAGATGGACAGAACGACAGAGGTATGGAGGAAGATGAAGAGGAGGAAACAGAAGAAGGTGAGAGCACTTTGAAGAAAAACTGAATCAAACTTTTCGAATGGCTGCTCAGATTGTACCCTAAGAGAGAGTAGGGATAACAATGTTTGTGATATTATATTTTGCTGTTCAACTGCATGCTTGTAGTCAAAATGTTCATGCATAAGATTGTGTATTTAGAATTTAGAAGACATCCATCATTTGTCTTCTTAACTTATAATTTTAAGACTGCTAAAAGATGAACTGAACAAAGGCATCTCAATGTGGATACTTTTAACTTCTGAATTGATTCTTGTTTTCCTCTTTCAGAACTTGAAACCAGCTCTGAGATCGATGATGAATATTCTGTAGAAGATGAAGAGGAGGTGGAAGAAGATGATGAAGAGGAGGAAGAAAACTCCAGATCTGAATCTTCACCTCATATGCACATAGCCAATGGTCATGGGAACAGTGATGATGATCATGATTATGATGATGATGATGATGACAGTGAAAAAGACGATGCAGATATCGGGGTTAAAGAAGATCACCGGAGTAAACAGGTACAGCAGAACTCCATCCAACAGAATAGCATCCACCAAGGAAACACCAAAATGACCTCATCACCAAGGGAACATCACTTTGTGGTAACCAGGCAACGAGATGCAGTCCCAATACAACAGCAGGCAGCTGTGAAGCAGAATGGGAACATGGTTGCTAGGCAAGATGATAGAGATATGGAGGAGGAGATGAGGGAGGGGGAAGAGGAGGATGAAATTGAGCCTGGCATCATTGGTCCTCTTCACATAGATCATGTAGACTTTATCTTGGACAGCATCGATGCAGAGCTAAGTGACCTTATTACCAAGGTAATTTGCCATAATAAAGTTCTATCATAATAGCCACCCCTCTAAGAATTAAACAAATGAAACTTTTGTTGAGGATGGTTCAGATAGTCATATGTTAGTAAAAGGGTGTAGTTTGAAATAATTGAATCTGTATCACAGGCTTCATTTTTCAATATTCTTGTATTCTTTATTAATTTTATACAAAATTGTAATATGAATATATACATTGTCTCTTTAAGATAGAGTCTTTGAATCTTTGAGTAAAGTTGATGATTCCATTTTACATCTTTGCTTTTTTTTCTCTGGTTCTTACAATATATCGTATATTTTCCTTTTACAGAGTGCTCGTGGTTCCCCAGAAGAGGGCAAAAAGAAAAAGAATCATACAAAGAAGAAAACAAGTTCCATGAAAAGTTCAGGTTGGTATAGAGAACTTAGGCCACATCCATTTTACAATTCAATGACTCAAAGACCATTCCATAGTGGAAGGAAAGGAAATGAAAAGTAGGCTGTTTCAGGTCCAAACGTCAGCAGCAAATTTTGTGTCAGATCAGAAGTAGGGATGATATATTACATTATACCTGGGTTAGGAGTGGCAAATTTGGTAAAGCTAGAATCCAGATGAAGAAAATTGCCCATATGACCAATTTTGTGATACAGAAACAAATCAGTGAATAAGATTTAACCCACTGGACATGATTCAATATTGATATAACATACTTTTTGCATGGACTCCAACCCTAGTTAGATCAGACTTAGTACACAATTGGTGCAGGAAAACCTTTATGCGCTGAATAACAAAGAACGGCTATTGCAACTTTCTTGTAGGTGGCATAGAGGGCGCACTTCAGAATGGCCAGCAGTCCGCCGACACCACCTTGGACAGCACCCTACCTCAGACACACCAAGTACAGCCTCACCCAGCTCAGCCTCACCCAGCTCAGCCTAATGACAGATATGGGATGATTCCAGTCAATAAAAAGACTAAGAAGACAGGAAAGGGAAGAATGAAAACAAGAAGCCAGCCATCTTTATCATCCCCTCCAAAATTAAGGATCAACAATTACAGTGAGTACTTGAGAATTATAAGAAAACAAACACGAGTATTTCTTAAAGAAACTATTTTGTAAATTTTGAGACAATTGACAGGCGTAACTTTAAAAATCTTTTAATTTCCTGCAGTGACTTATAGAATATTGCAGCTTTGATTTGTACATGTATGTTGCACTTCATGTTTTAGAGTATTTTATAATGAAAGAATGGAGACATTCAAAATTATGTACAGCATGTTTAGATTCTAGGCCTCTGAGTGGTCAAATTTGCGGGCATGAAATTCACTACAGACTGCCGGACGGTATGGTGGAAACTGTTGACCAGGCAGAGTTCTGCTTGCGCTTACAATGCAAATTTACACATAATTATCCTTTATACACGCACGTGTAACTATGGCAATTTAGATACGCGGGTGCGCGGCTGGCACCATTCATGTATACACCGAACAAAATTTCGAAAGAGCAATCAATGAGATTTATGTTACGTATTTCATCTGTCTTTGAAATGAATTTCTGAGCTAACAAAGGATGCTGTATATAAAACAAATGTTGACTGCTTCTTTTTCGTGTCACAGTTAAAACCATGACCCTCGGGATCTTGCAACTGTGCTATGCCCCTCAACTGTCGTCTTGGAACAGACATAGCACAGTTGTGAGCTCACCTCGGGCAGTAGTTTTAACCGTACCCCCTCAAAGCAGTCAACATTTGTATAATATGTTCCTCATACATTATACAGTTTTGAAAGCTCACAATTTATCTTGTAACTTTCATGATCACACAGTGTTTTAGGGAAAGATTCATCCACATTGAAAAGCTGCAAATGTCTTTAATGTCTTATACACATCATTAACAAGTACAAACTTATACCCTATTTAGTTCTCTTTTACTGGGATGTAGATCAAGTATGCCATTAGGTATATTAAACAACCAGGGCCCTCTTGCATAAAAAATTGCGATTAAACGCAACTCAAAAAATTAAACGCAACTCAATTTTCAACCAATCAGGATCGCATATTTGGGACTTGCGTTAAATTTTTTGAGTTGCGTTTAATCGCAACTTTTTATGCAAGAGGGCCCATGCCACCTATGACTGTAGATCATATCCTAAAGACTTAGTATATAAAAGTTAATGCATTGCCCAACTATGTCATTGCAGTAACTGTAATAAATATAACCACTGAGCTGTTTGAACTGCAGCTCCACAAGTCCTATTGATGGGGGTGCTTTCTTAACCCTTTCAGGACAGGAATTATTTAAGATCTAAATTGATCACATTTTGTTCTTCAAATTGTCAACAATATTTTTCTTTTATTGCTTCATGGTTCTAATAAGTGTAATGTCTTTGAGAACAATATACATGGTTAGAAATTTCGTCGAAAAGTTGAGAAAATCTTGATGAAAAACAATAATTTTGAACCTCTCAATATGTTGCCAATTTAAGGGTTTCAAAGCTTATTCTCGTTTTAAAAATTCCTGGCATCAAACGCAATACGGTCAGGCAATAAAAATGGACATAATATGTGCAGAAATTTTTGCTCTTTCTACTCATGCATCTGGTATATTTTATAGAGCTCTGAATCAAAAGTTATTGAGCCAAACCACAAAATGTGGTCAATTGTCTTGAAAGGATTAAAGGTAATTTTCTCACCAAATATTCCTTTTTGTTCCTACTCCACCATCTGTTTCAGGTATGGATGACTCAGTTGGAACCACTAGTGATGCAGACTCCATCTCGGCTGAAGAAGTCAGGAGAAGAGTGGTTCAATCTCTGCATCAACAAGGTAAAGATTCACAGTGGGGGCATGTTCTCACAATACCCCAGCGAAACAAAATTTGACGAGCTGCATGCATGCATCACTGTTTTGTATACTAGTATACAGATTAGAGAGTATGCGTAGAGGCCTGTGTGAAACAACTTGAGACCTTTCCTGCATTCACAGTGAAATAAATACATGCATTGCATAATGAAAATGGTTGCAAAACATTTAAGCTGAAGTTTTACCTATGTCTGAAATTCTGTAATAAACCTTTCTGTCAAAAAAAAAAAAAGTTTTGTGCTGAGCTCCACATGCACACTCAACTCACAGTGTAATATATCTTCAGTACTCTACAGCAGCACTTTTCATCGAGAAGAAGAGATTTATGCTCTAAAATGATTTTCCCCCCAGAAAGTGTTGAAAACTACTAATTTCATATACTGTATTGTGAAGAATTGTATTGTATTCAGGTGAAATCATAATAAATCATAAGCAGCTTCTATAACCCTCATCTAAAACCTGCTGTTAAAATGTAGTAGCACTGCATACATTGCAATGGTAGTACAACAAAAATATGCAGCAAATATGCAGAAAGCTTGACATTACTGCCTATGAAGTAGATGTTACTAGAAATATGTATTAGTAGACTGACAACTCATGGTTTGCTTTCCCATCATGCTCACACCTCTTCCTGTTGCTCGATCATTTTGCAGAAAAAACTAGTAGCAGTTCCCTGCCACCCCACCACCAACTCACATGTAGCCAAGAGTATCATTTAGCTACCACCCACGCCACTAACCACACCAGCAACATTAGCAATAGCCTCTCACAAAGTCCACCAACAACTGCGGACAATAGTCCAAATGCTAAGGTTGTGGAAGTCAACAACAATGAGATTGCAACTCAGGAAAGGACAGGGGAAAAGAAAAAGGGAAGGACTAAACCTAATGGAAAGACTCAAGAAGGAAGAAAGAAGAGATGTAGTGTTTCTAGCAACTCCAGCAAGCAATCAAACCAAAAGGTTCCAAACAGCAAACCTGCTACATCGACACCTCAACAAGGATCTCCTGTCAGCGATGTTTCTGGAGCTCTTGGTATGCAGGGAGATGCTGGTAACCACATCTTGAGGTTAAGAGACATCTTAAATAATTGTGGTGATGGAGGTGAGGAATCAGAGAAAGCATCACTGGCAACAGACTATCTGATCTCACAACCAGCTGGAACACGAAATGTCAGCGATTTAGAATCAATAGCAACTGAAGATTTCGAATCGGCCTTTCAAAAATTTGCCATGCCTAAGTCTGCTAGGAGTAATCGAAGTCGAAGACAAGGAAAGGCAAATACGAAGCACGGAAAGAATTCAAAGCTAGCCAATGAATTCAGCCACAAAGCAACTTCAGAGAGTGAAGAAGAGCACAGAGGAGAAAAAGATGAAAAGGACCGTCTCGGCACCCCCTATTGAGCCGAGTGGTCTCCCAGAATACATGTACATGCACAAAGAGGTATCGGAGAATGATGTTGGAGCAGACTCCATGATTACAGAGGATTACGAGGCCCATTTTCTTGCTATCCCTCTCAAGAATATTCAGACAGGTACATCGATCTAGCTTTGATGCAGATCTTTCATTATGTTCATTATAACCAAAATGCCACTATGATTATGATGATCATGGTAATTGTTTTGATAATCTTAATGCTGAAATTATGATGATGATAATGATGATGGTGATGGTGGTAAAGCTCCATCCTCACAGCCATCCCTCTCCTACACCCCCTCAAAAAAAAAAAAAATCAAAAAATGCATAACCTCCATTTTAGTATAGTAAGTAGAAGCATGTCATAAGGTTTTAGCCTGTCTTTTTCAGTAGTATGATGCTGTAATGTGGCATATCACTTTAGATATATGTAGATGGAACAACAAGTAAGTGTAGCTTTTAATCATGATCAGTTCTGAGGACCAATGAATCTTCTCTTCCACAATAGATCTTAACCATGACATACATAGAATAATGAAATAAATTACAGTAACCAAGGGCATGGTGAAACAGCATTCAACATATGAATAGAGATGAAATCATATCCATGTATATATTATATACATGGATATGATTTCATCTCTATTCATATGTTGAATAGAGATGAAATCATATCCATGTATATATCATATCCATGTATATATTATATAAATAGTGCATGGTCTATCATGCACTATACTGGATTATGTGCACGACAAATGCTAAATTATCCCGAGTGCAGTTTTGTTTCACCGAGGCCGCAGGCCGAGGTGAAATAGACCTGCATTAGGGATAATTTAGTATTTGGAGTTTATATAGTCCAGTAATGGTACATAAATAGAACATGCACTAATTGTTATAGTAAATAGACCCCTAGATCTATAACTGTTATTGTGAATTAGGCTCAGATTCTCCGTGCAAAAATCAAAGTTATGATCGTGCACTATAACAAAATTTTTGCTTGTCATGTGATGCGAATCTAACCAATCACAGGACGTATTATATATATATATATATATATATATATATATATATATATATATATATATATATATATATATATATATATATATATATATATATATATATATGTATTGTCTTCTTCATTTTCTTCTTTCAGAACATCCCAATGTCACTTCAAAGAAGAGCCCATCCCGCTCCCGTAGGAAAAGCTCCAAAGTTCGTCAGACCCAGCCCCAGAGTGACCCTGAGTCGGTGCAAACGGAGGACTATGAGAAACAGTTCCGCTCCATGATGGTCAGACGTCTGGCAGGAGTCCCCCTCAGTAGTTTTGACTCTGTGACCATCCAGAGTGACTTAGACTCGGTCAGGTCCCTGGACATCAAGAAGAAATTCAGGAAGGCGATGTATAAACATGAAGGTAAGTTAGCAGAGAAATAGGTTTCTTAATTCAAAATCAATTCTGCAATACATTCATTATTTTATGACACTTTTGATGTCTATAGTTTGGACATTTTCCTCCGACATGTACTGGCAAACTGAAAATAGCAGCCAGTTTTGAGATCAGCAGATTTTGTAATTGGAGCATCATGCCCTGTTATCTTATTGATATCAAGAATTCCTAGCAAATTTACTGATTCCAGTTGTATATTTGAGCATGACCAGTACTTGTACAACCTCTCACAACAGAGGGCAGCATACAGATTGCGATGTAGCTGGACATGAATCAAGTTGGTGGCCCATACGAAGCATGTGATGATTTAATATCCACACTCTTATCTTGTACAAAGCACTCATGTATCAAACATTCAAAGTTGACGGTAGCCTTCCAAAAAAGAAGGCAGTAAATATTTTTGTTATCAAAATTATTCATAGGCCTTTGTGTGATTGATAGGCCTATACCAGTTTTATCCAATTTCCTTCAGATTAGATTGTTACAAGTTGCAAACTACCTAAGATATCATTGAAAACAGGATGGTCTATCATTCATTTGACTTACAGAGTGAATTGGAATTTAAAGAAGCATTATTTTTAAAAGCTTAAACCCTCATATGTATATCATGGATATTTATCAAGGTATTATCTGGATATAGTATTATTCTCTTCCTTTCTAAATTTCAAGGTAATGACCAATAAGAATAAAGTTATAGCTTCTCATTTTATGTATTCCTAATACAGACCTTATTGATTTATTTTTACCTGCATTGTAGTTTCAGGCACTTCAAGTATTGAAGAGGAGGAGATGAGAGTTTCAAAGGTTGCACCAAGGTCACAAAGGTCAAAGGGGAGTCAGAGTCATTCTTCGGAGTCACTCAAAATGAAAGCAACCATGCAGCAAGCCAAGAAAAGTGAGATTTTTGAAATCAGTTATTTTCATCAGTCAGTTTGTTGATAATTTATAGATGAATTTACGTTTTCATTTCTTGGTTGGTGAATAAGTTTAAAAGTTAAATGATTTACTAAACTGCAGTACTGTCCTTTCTGTTATGTAGAATATATATAAGTGCTGATGATTAAAATTGTTGCACATTATGTTTGGAGTGCATTCATTTTGCCATTTGACCCCAATATCTTGTCCAGTGAAATACAGCCCTGGAAAAAATTATTAGACCAACTCTATTTTGGGGTATATTAGTAGTGTTAAAGCTCACAGACAGTCTCGATAGCAAAAAAAATACTGGCAAGAAACTTATCTAAGATAGTCACATACTATTCTCCTTTTATCATAAGACACATGAACGAGATTATTTTAACATTCCATTCACGATTTCGAACAAATTTTAGTGTAAATATCGGTATGAAACGCTTGGTAACGGCTTTTCGCTGCCTCATACTAAGACCATATCCACCCGAAGGTTCCCCGCACAATAAACCCAGCGCTTCGCACTGTGTGTAGCGGCAGCAGCGTATTCTATAACACACGGCAATCCCCATGTGCGTAATGTGTGTGGCCGTTGTTTGAATTTACATCCCCTCTTTTTTGGGCCAGGGATTTTTATTACTTTTCACCTTTCATTCGATAAATACTTCACTTGAGGAGGAAAAAACTTCACAGGATCTTAGTTATGTTAGTACCCTGCTATTTATTAAGTAAAATCAAAGAAATCTCACGAAAAGTTTTTGAGAGCTTCCCAAAACTATCTCTTACCTTTAAGTCCATTGTCTATGGAAGTAGGAAAACGATTATCAACAGCTAATTCATGATTAATTGACTACTACTAACTAGAACAATTACCCCTATGACTTTAACCCCAGGACAGTTACCACTAGGACGACTACAGCTGGGACAAATTGTCCCAGACAAATTTTCCAGATAATTACCACTCCCCTTTTTTCCCATGAGAAAGAGTTTTTGGACAACCTAATAGACTATAAATTATTAAAAAATCAATTTTATAAAACAAGAAAACATTCTTGCAGCATGAATGTGCTCCTGTGAGGAGAAAAAGATGCGACACCTTGTTGACAGCATGCCAAAATGCATAGCTGCTATCATCAAATGTAGCAATTTTCCACCAAGAACTGAACAAACTGCCTCCAGAGGAGTGACATGAATTTACGAAACAATTAGGCATCCCTCCTGGACAATCATCCCCAGACTACTTCTGTCAGGACATTTTTCCCAAAACCCCTACCCCTGGAGAATATCCCTGAGGACAGTTAGCATCTAGGATATTTACATTCTGTAAGTTGTTCTGAACTATCTATCTGTTGGGGTCCCATTAGAAGTAATTGTCTCTTAGCAAAAATTGTCCGGGGTTAATGGTCCTAGGGGTAATTACCCTGGCGGTAATTGTCCGAGGGATTAGTTATTACACAAGCTAATTGTTTTGGGTAGTATTCGTCCACTCTTTATGAGTTAGCAAGTCAAAATCATTCTGAAAACAGATACAGCCAACACTTGCCATATAGGCTTTTATAAGGATCTGGTTTAATAATTTTTTCCAGAGCTGTATATAAACTTTAACTTTACTGGCGTTAGCGGGACGTACAACAATGGGATTTATTACGTCAGGCAAGAACAAAAGGTGTTAGCGGGACTTGAGCACGATTACCGGGACATTTTTGATGACGTAGAACAAAAGAATGTCCTCCTAACGCTAGTATTATGAATGTATATATATGTATATATATATATACACTGATTATTTCCTACGTTAGGGGGAATCCTATCAATGCGGTTTATTCCGTCACAATAGAAATTCGACATTACGGCGAAAGCAACCGTGCGTTAAGGCGAATGATAACAATAGGCTGAGATAAAAGGATTCCCCTAAACGCCGGAATAAGAGATATATATATATATATATATATATATAAAGCTGAAAATATTACATTGAAGAGTCATTTGTGATTAAAGGTAATAAACAGTAGTGGTAGCAAAATGAAAGTTGGCATGAAACTGCTCAAATATAGTCTTATATTGCTCGGCTTCAATAAAAAGATACATGAGTGAGATAATCCGGTATTCTAATCATGATTTCCGGTGATTTTCAGTAAAATAATTCAAATGATCGAATATCAACGGTTACCTTATACCCTCGCTAAGGACCTCCTACCCCGACGCTCCCAGCTCAACGGCGCATAGCGGTTCACACACACTTGTTACACACACTGTTTTCACATCAAATTACAAGCGCGGTACCACGCTTATAATTCGATGTTTATTTTTTTGGACATTTTAGCCATTTCTAAACCATTTTTCTTCAAACAAACGTCACCTATGTTCGAAATTAATCATTTCACAACAGTATATGTAATAATTTCCATTCCAGCTGACAAAGTAGTTAAATATCCAAAGCGCCACCTTTCCCACTACTGTACGATACCTTTAACATTTGAAAAGTTTGGTTTCATATTCAGTTCATTTGGTCATCTATGGATATATGTATTTAGTTTACTGCTTTACCAGTGACAAACTTCTTTTTTTTATTTTCAGGTAATCCTCAGGTAATGACAGGTCCTCAGTTGGGCATGCATCCACATCATCCCACAATGCATCTGACTTCTCCTGCCTTGCACCATTCCAGTATGCCCAACCTCTCCACCGCGGTCTTACCCGGCCACAGCCATCCCTCCATCCAGCTACAGACCTATGCACCACCCCTACCAAGGGACAAGTGGAGGAGTCCACCCAGGGTCAGCCACTTGGAAAGTCAGCCCAGTCCACTTAGAAAAAGGTATGTAGTAACTTGCACATTCTCATTTCAGAGCATTTAAATACCCATTAAACATGAATGTGTTTTTTAGTTATATTTCATTTCTTTTTGTAAAGAATTAAGCTGTTTTTCATCATTATCTTCTTTTCTTTAGTTTCAGAAGTTACAAGTTTAGCAGTGTCAATAATCTTACTCTGTATCAGAAAGTTTCCTTAAGTTAACAGTTTCTCTCTTGCTTTTATAATTAGTCAGAAGGGCTTTACAAGAAGGCACTTTTGAACTATGCGGGTGCTATTAATGCAAGAATCTTTGTTAATGCCCTTGTGTATTTATGAATTAGGAAAATAAGATGACACACTGCTGTTTCTCAGACGACAACACAAGCAAGGGAATTCTTAGTATGTAATTATTCGTAATCTGAAACATGAGACATTGCAGTTGTCATTCAGTGTAGAAGTAGAATATTCAATAGTGTAAATCCAAGCTGATGTTTCCTTTTTCAGCTTCAGACACCTGCAGTATTTACATAGTCTCTAATTACATTGACATTTCAGAAGTCAGTGCACCAAGGATGGGGCTGTTTGAATTGTTGTTAACTTGGGAGCCTTTAGACTAGAATTTATGCACAAAAAGAAAGTTCCTGTCTTAGAACTGTGTTAAGAGGAAAGAACTAGAAAGAAATTAGCACCATATGGTTATGGATCTGTCTGAGTTTGAGAAGAATGGCTTACCCTTGATGTTTAGTTAGAGTCAAGTTTACCCATTGACGCAGGGATCCAAGTGGTTCAGGTATTAAGTCTAGGGGAACGAGAGATTTCTGTATTCAGTTAAGAATGACATTTTCAGTCATTGCTAATGTGGGACTATTCTGTTCAACTTGAAAATGATTCTTTGTAACTTCAAGTTGTTGGCTTGAAATTATCTTTTCACATGGAGATGCACACTGTGCATTCAGTCAATATGTTAATCAGAAATGGACATCTCTAATTTACACAAGTGAATCTGTTATAAGGTTCCAGAAATAGTTTAGTTAATAGTTTTAAACTTTTTTTTTTCATAAAGGTCTGTTGAAAACCTTTCTTAAGTTTGCTAAGGACATCTGCTTTCTTCTTCTAGACCTCCTGTACCTTTCTAACTTCTTAGGTTTCATCAATAATGGGTATACTAATGACTACTACACGAATCCATTGACCCCATTAGTACAAAGATGCAAATCGGTCTATTCGTTCATTTTTTTCATGTACTTAATACTTTTTTCCCCATTCTGTCTTATAATGTTGTTGATTATTATTTTCATTAGCAGGAGTGTTTTGCTACATGTATTTTTGTTTGTTTGGTGTACCTGTATAACCTACATGTTCAATGAACGATGTACATGTAAATAACTTTTATGGAAATTGTTATAAATAGTAGAAGTAGTAGTAGAAGTAGAAGTAGTAGAGGTAGAAGTAGTAGTAAAGGTAGAAGTAGTGGTGGAGGTGGTGGTGGTGTGGTGGTGGTGTTATTGTTGGTAGTGGTAGTGGTAGTGGTAGTGTAGTGGTGATGGTGGTGGTAGTAGTAGTAGTAGAAGTAGTAGTAGTAGAAGTAGTGGTAGTAGTAGTAGTAGTAGTAGTAGTAGTAGTAGTAGTGGTAGTGGTAGTGGTAGTGGTAGTGGTGGTGGTGGTGGTGGTGGTGGTGGTGGTGGTGGTAGTGGTGGTGGTGGTGGTGGTGGTAGTGGTAGTGGTGATGGTGGTGGTGGTGGTGGTGGTGGTGGTGGTGGTAGTGCTGCTGCTGTTGGTGTTAGTGATGGTGATGGTAGAGGTAGTGCTAGTGCTTGGGGTAATGGTTATGGTAGTGGTATTAGTAGTAGTAATAGTATAAAAAATTCAATCATCAATATTCTTGTTCTTGATATCATTTTAAAAATCATTATTTATTGCATTTTCATTCATGAATATTCAAATACTTCTTTGATTGATTATAAAATGCCTTACATGTATTTGTGTGACTGACATTTGCAGGTAATTAAGTAAAGCCAAATTCATGATGCAAATTGTAAGCATGTTGCTCTGTGAATCGTAATGTAGAAGCCCCAAGAGAATTGCTCTCTGTAGAGAAGTATCTCACTCTTTCCCTGTAAACTATATCCTCCTCAATATTCATCAAACCATCCTACTTTACAAGTCTCCATGGTATTATATAGTTTCTACCGATATAATGGTGGTAACAGTCTTACCCCTGAGAATATGTGGTGAAACTTGAGATCACAGAACTAGGCCCTCCCAATTCTTAGGGCATGGGAAATTAATGAAGTTGGCGACACAAATTCATCAAGATGTCTTGAAGATGCGATTGATATGATGGGGGACACAATGTATCAGTACTTTTTATAGTTTATGCACTAATGTCATGAAGCAATTATCCATCGTAAGTTTGGGGAAGCATCATGTTTATTAAAAAGGGTTTTGTGTGAATAGATAATTCACAGAAACTTTTCTTCAAGAATTATGCATAAAATTAGTAAACATGTCTATTCAGAAATCAGAAGTCTACACCTGCAAGGAGACATATGCTCTGCAACCCAATCCATCTTGCATAAAAAAAAGAACATTTAAAGATATTTTTGTCAAAAAAATAAGATGGTTGTGATGATCTAGAGGTATAATGATTTGAAATGTGTAATACAATATGGGTATAAGTAAGTACTTAGAAGAATAGAATGCATTAGCTTTAAAATAACATTCTTGGTTTACCCAGAAATTGTTATCTTTCAAAATATGAAGGCTTGAATGAAGAAAGCAAAGATCAGATAGATTTGGAGCTGAACAACTCTGATGAGTGAAAAAGAGTGAAAAAAGCAACAAACTTAAGCAAAATATTTGAAATATGTTCAAGAAGAATTTTCTTTTATAAGAGGTATTAATTAGTGCTTTCTTGATCAAATAGTTATGAGACCACATAAAAAAAACATACTTGCAAAAGGGCTCAGCAGACAGCCAATCAGTGAACATAGATCTACACTGATAATAAATGGATGCTAAGATTTCAAAGCCATTATATTTCAGCATGCAAAGCTTCGACAAAGAGATCTTCTTAAAATAAGGCCAAGAAAAAAAAGTGGTTGTCCAGATTTTTCAAAAACGAATACCCGGAAGTGGGTTCAGAGATATTTAATGTGTAATAGCTGATGGCTGCTGCAAGTTCAAATGCCATCAGGTCAATTCTTTTTGAGATTCATTGTCCATGCAATAAAGAGGTGAAGGCAAGGTCAAAATGACTTGATTGTCTAGATCTCTTCAGAGTATTAATGATTTTATTTCAACAAATGTATTGAACAACAAAAAAGGTGGCGGCCAGAAAAAAGGGAGTTATCAGGGACAAATTCTAGGAATTTTGTATAATACTTGCCCTTGGTAGAAGCCTGCAATTTTCATTTGACAAATAGCAGAGCAAGATATTATATCACAGGTTTTGATACCTGAGCTGTATAATGTCATCAGTCAGGTGATGGTTATGTTACAAACAAAGGAGGAGACTTCAGAGACAGAACAGTGTCAAGATGAAATCAAGGCATCACCACCAAGAATCCATGTTCCGTCTCTGATCTAACATCACATGGATGGGCCATGGGGGAGAAAGCCAGACGTCGTAACGTGAACAGAGCAAGAAACTTTGAGAGAGATCAAGTCTACCACCAGCTTTGCTTAGATACCAGTTTAAGATGTGCTTAGAGATGGAGCAATGTTGTACTGATGATCAGAGAACTGAGATCACCAGACGGACACAAAATTTTGGGAACATTCTACAGGTGAGTGAGAATTTTTTTTTATAATCCAGCCCTCTATTTTTAAAACAACATTGATAATTGCCAGCCACTCTTTCGTGAAAGTCTCTTTGACTTTTTTACTTTTTATCAAGACTTTCTACTTGCTTTTGTTTGTATCAATACAAAGTTTGGTTAAAATATTGACTTACTGAAGAGCTTTTGGCACTGTGTAAAAATATGGAATTTGATGGAAAGCATTGAGGTTATTATCTTAACAATTATTTTTGCAAAATTTCTGTGGTGACATTGAGTTGGATGGTTTCATGTTGTGATGTATACAAGTATGTCTGTTGTAAATATGTGAGATGGTTTTTTTTTTTAAAACATGAATAAACATGAAAAGGAATTACAGGCACTTACAATAGCATACCTGCCAAAATTTACACCTAGAATTAAGATTCCATCACGGCAAAATTAGGAATCAAATGTGTTTTTTGCACAGAAGTTTGTAGGAAAAGAAACAGCAAAACAAAAAATGTCATATTAATGTCCATTTTGGATACACAGACTTTGGCTCATTGACATATTTATTTTTAGACATGCCAGAGGCATTTTCATCAACACTTTTAAGTTCTATACAGGATTATACAATGAAATGTAAGTCCAGGGAGTGATAAAATATGCAGGTTGTCATAATTTGATATTTAATCACATATCTGACAGAGAAATTACCACTTAAGAACAGTAATCACATCTTTCAAGTGCTATGCACATGTCATCATGCTGTCAAGGGCATTTGTTCATGAGATTAATTTCATAAATCATGTAATATTTGCACTTATATGAAGGAGCCTTATACTTCCACAAGTGTAGATTATTACTATCTCTGTCTTGTATTAACTTTGAAAAGTACAGTTCAACATTTTGAATAAAATGAAAAGTTTTCTTGGGAGCAAGATATGTAAGAGAACAATCTCTGAGTGAAATATTTTTCATAACAAAAATATGCATGATTATGGCCTTTATCATACCATATCTTCTGTGTCAGTTTTATAGCAATTACACAAAATATATGGGGTAAAAGCAGAAGGCCGATTTCTCTTGAAACATCTTTATTATTTTTTTCAATTCAATTCAATTTTTATTCAACCATTAATAAAATACAAACAAAACAATTTACAGTGAAAATATACAAAATAATGGTTTGGAGCCTTGTAAAGCAGCATTCTGCTTGTAATCAGGGTCTATTTCTTTGCTTAGATTCATAAAATATTTTTTTTCTCTCATTTTGTTTGCTGAATTTTGCACATTGCTATAAACCAACAACAACACGATAAAAACTATTTCAAAAAATCAACTGAAGGCAATTTCAATAGCCCTGTCTATCACCTTTAGAAATGTGTGAACATTACAATGGCGTATTACGTAATCCGAACCTGATTTCTATGGGCAGTACAATGGGCCTTTGAAATTGCCCTTGAGTTTATTTTTCGAAAGTGGTTTTTATCGTGTTCAACATACTTTTAACTATGTATCCGACTGGAGGATTATGTAAAGACTTGAATATATGGTACGGTTAATCTTTATGTGAAAAATTGCGGTACAGATGACAGAGATGGCTTTGAAATGTGAAAGTGAGACACCTTAGCTTACTTCCAATCCACCATAGTAATTCCTTGTCTCATGAATCTCATTAAAAATAATCTTGAGTTCTATCTTGAAGCATTAATGGAACTTACACTGAATTTTCGATATTACAAATAAATTTTATCTGGCAGACGACTTTGGTAGAAAAAGTATTATAGCTAAGAAATGAGCAAAGAAAGTTGAGAAAATTGAGTTAGTGTGGAGCAATACAAAACAATTGGTTTCAGTGAATGTGATTTGCTTCAAGCTTTCATTGGTTTGGTTACATTTTTCTGATCCATTCCACCGCCAGCACTCCAGATTCCTTTTAGAAAACAAAACCCTTTAAAAACCTGTAGGATCTCTCTCTTCAGGACTCTCACAATGAATGATGAAAATAATCTATCTGTTGAGAGTCAGAAGGGTGTTACCTCGTCATGTAACGCAGAGTTAATGCCCTCTTGGATTTCAGCAGATGGTGAGCCTGATCAGGTAGTCACGGATGGACATTTGAGAAATTTTGAAAGTTTGAAGTCCGTAGAAAATAAGTATTTAATTGAAGAGAGCTATTTTTATGTTTCATTGTAAAGAGCATCACTGAAGGAGTTGAAATTTGATAAAATTTGGTTGCCATGGTTGCCTACTAAAATTATAATCCATAAAATATTCAATGTCACAGATGTACAAAATGTCTACTCATAATTGATTAGGCTCTGGTATGTTACCTGTAAGCCTTTTAATGCACTGGAGATTAAAGACAAGTGCGGTATAATCAATCTGTATGTATCTAGAAATATATAGTAAAGATGATGGAAACTGCATTAATGGATAAAAGTGAGACAATGTGAAATCCTTATAGCTTACATCCAATCCAACCGCAGTAATTCCCATGCCTCATGAATTTCATTATGATATAACGTTACCTTTCAATCTTGCCTTCGGGATGTATTATTAAGTCTCTCAGGATTTCTTCCATGCTGTTAATAATGTATTTGTTGATAGTCAGAAGGGTTCATTTCACATCATGTAACAGAGTAAATGCCCTTCTCAAAGAAATGTATGGTATGTAAAGAAATACAGTATTTGAAATGGCTATGACTGTAAGACCTCATTGAATCATTCACTCCTAAATCAGCCACAGTATCCCAATGTCTCTTGAATCTCATAAAGAAAATAAGACTACTTTAAAGTTTACCAATCACCTGAAAAAAATAACTTGTGTACCACTAGAAAGTAAAACATTAACCTCAAATAACTTTACCTGGCATTCTACAGGCCAATAGTTTGGGAGTATGAAGGAAATAAAGGATAATGTGAAGGTGTGCGCGCAAAACCCAACTTGGAGTTTGGTTTTGCACGAGCCCTTATCTTGGCAAGTGCATACAAGTGTGTCAAGTAGTTTATTCACGAGTCGCTTTTACGTGTTTAGAGAGTGTAATTAAACTTACAATATCTCTTTATAGAAGTGATATTTGAATCCCATATTTTGAATATAGTAACAACATGGAACATACAGAGCAAAATATTTTTTGGGTGATTGGTTCACTTTCAATCTGGCCTTCCGGATGTGTCATTAAGACTATCAGGATTTCTCACACATTGATAATAATATATTTGTTGAGAGTCACAACATCATGTAACACAGAGTAATACCATTCTGGCTTTCAAAAGATGAAATGTTATATGTAACTCTTGTGACGCACTGGATTATAAAAAAATAGTATGGTATAATCATTTGCTATATAAAAAGAAATACAATATTAGAAATGGCTATGACTGTGTGACGTCACCGAATACGTCACTCCTGATTCAGCCACAATACCGTATCCCACTGTCTCTCGTAGCTCATTAAGAAAGCAAGACCACTTATAAATCTGGCCTTCAGGGTCTATCATTCAGACTGTCATGCTTCAATCCATGATAATTACATGTTCTTGGATGCTTAGCCAACCCACTACCATACAGTATATCACCTTGTACTACTGATATAATATAGCTTTATGAGATGAGTTATCAATCATATTGATACTAATACCATTTCCTGAACTTCACTATTTGTGATCCATTTTTGAATTTCAAGAAGATAGACAAGCTTTTCTTTGGCCAGAAATGTTTGATTCAATAGAGGTGGATCTGAATAACAGATGAAGGAATATACTTTGTTCTGCCAATATATATTTTCATCAATACTTGTTTTTGTAAAAGTATCACGACTCAATCAAAAAGCTAAAATACATATGAATTATTATTACCTATACAAGGCATTTTAGCTGCAAAATAAGAAGCCGTATTTTGCACGCTACTCCAAATCCGTTACTAGAGGGGGCAATATATTTTCATATTCTGGGTTTTCCCCATAGACCACTGTACTAAAAAAGAGGGCAACATTTTGCCATATTATTTATATCAACGTGCATACGTGCAGTATTGTGTATGCGTTTAAGTGTACAAAGGCTTAAACAATGGATATGCGCAGTAACAATTTACGTCACAATTGCTTGGCCCAGATTACATACCTGTATGAATAACCTGAAATCAGAGGGACTGACAGGCAAACAGACTGTTTGAAATTGCTGCAAAATAGGCATATATATGATATAGATAATAATGATAATATTGGCTGGCTCTACTTTCAGTGAATATCGAAAATATTGCCCTTAAAAGAGCCATATTTAATATGATTCTGTTGCAGGCGATATATTCTGATATCTCCCTCAAGGCTATCGAATATTATACAAATGTTTTCATTTTTTACCCTTCCTACTTCGTGCTAATTCCATTAATTTCCTTGTAACATCTTCATTTCAACTTCTTTATAGCCTCAGGGCTTTTCTCATTAACCTTCTTCTTTTTTCTTCTTCCTTTTTCTTTATATTAAAAGTTGCATCTCAAAAACAAGTGTGCATGCACTAATTGCATGACTTTAAAATCATCTCTAATTGCCTCCTTCTCATTAGAAATGAAATTAGATCTAGGAAAATAAGAGAAAGTGAGTTTATGGCATCACATCATTCATGTGCATTATAGCAAATGTCATTTTGCTTTCCTAATGACTCTAATTGGAAAGGAGGAATCAGATAGCTACAAAGGAAACTATTCATTTGCTCATTAAAAATTGGAGATAGGGAAAAAAAAGGTTAAATGGTGTTAATGAACATACTAGCGTCGTCATGTGTAGCTCATTTCTAACGTATAATCTGTTGAGAGCCAGAAGAATATTAACCTTGTATCAAAGAATAGGAGCTAACGCCTTTCTAGCTCTAAACAGCCAATATTTTGAACATTCATGCTGTATGTCTGTCACTGATTTTGTACGTTTCAGCAAAAACACGATAAAAACTACTTTCGAAAAATAAACTCAAGGGCAATTTCAAAGGCCTATTGTACTGCCCATAGAAATCAGGTTCGGATTACATAATATGCCATTGTAATGTTCGCACATTTCTAAAGGTGATAGACAGGGCTATTGAAATTGCCTTCAGTTGATTTTTCGAAAATAGTTTTTATCGTGTTCAAAGTAGAAACTAAAATTTATTTGTACTTTACTGTAAGATGTAGGAAACAAAGAAATTGAAACAAAAATTTACATTCTTTCCATAGGATGGGGGTCAAACTCTTTGGACTTTTTACAATATGGAGATTAAATATTGATAAAATATTATTGTGTAACTTCAGAACAACAACTTTTTGTGTTCAGATTTTTCAGGGAGATTAGCTATAATTTTATTGAAATAAAAGTTGCCCATCGCCGAGCATCAGTTTGAATGAACTGAACTAATCAGATTTACCCTAAATCACTAACTGATATTTAGGTCATGGCATAGAAGGCATGGTATTGCAGGAGAAGAATTTGATGTAAAATGTAGAAATTTTCTTGTAGGATAATGTCCTTAGAGAGGATATTAAAGAAACAGAAAACACTTTAGAGAAGAAACATGAAGAAAAGAAGATAGCCTTGAAAAGTGTGAATGGTTAAGAGAAAGATATTGATGAAATAGATCAAGTGTGAACTGCTTTGATACTTTGGCGCGAGAGAAACCCTCATGTTTACTTCCTAGTATCACACCCACACAGCTATTTGAAATGGAAAGAGGATGCCAGAGCTGTGGTCATTGCCGTGGCAACGACTAATAGCATCATCACTGGTGTTTCTCCTCTCTCCCTGTCTGTCTAATACCTCCCTCTCTTTCGCTCTTTCTTTCTCTCTCTCTCCCTCTCTCTAAAATTCCTCATATCTCTCTCTTAACCTTCTCTCTCTCCCTAATTGCCTCTATTCCCCTCTCTCTCTCTTCTCTTTCTCTCTCTCTCTCTCTCTCTGTCTATTTAATACCTAATCTCCATTGCAACCGCAACAGATTGTATCGCATGCATGTAGCCTCCTTGTCAGACGAGGCATAAGAATACTGTATGAGAAGGTGTTGTCACAGATTTGATCACTTTGTGGGTATACTGGGTTTTGTTAGTGTATTAACAGTGGAAGGAGAGAATGAGGAGAGAAGGGGCAACATCTAGGTGGGAAAGAGAAAAGGAGATGATAAGAAAAAGAGAAGAAAAAGAAGTGAATATAGAAAAATAGTGACATGAAGTTATGCAGGGGGGTAGTTTAAAGATTTTTTAGAGTGTGAAAAGAGGATGGAGAGAGCTAGGGGGAGAGAGAAAGAGAAAGAGAGAGAGAAAGAAAGATAAATGGGAGGAGAAGGAATGAGAGAAATGGGGAAAGGAATGAATGAATGGATTAAAAGAGCGGAAGTTGGGGATAGAGTTTGTAGAAGTTTAAAATACATTTTCAGCAAAAGATATTAGCTGACAAATCTTGAACACAGTGGTAGAAGTAAAACTGGGAGAGAGAGAGAGAGAAGGGAGAATACTTGAGTGAGAGAAAAGTAAAGAGAATATTCTACAAATTTTAGATAGTGCAAAAAATAACGGAAGGAGAGAGAGAGAGAGAGATCATATGATACAATCATCTTATTTAGAATTATGCAAAGGGTGTGGCCTGTTTTGCAGAATAATTAAAGATTTGATATGAAGAGAATGTTGAGTTCTGGGAAAGTTGAAAACTAATTTGTGAGCTTTCTCATTCCTTTTTATGTCACTTTGGAAGAACGTCATAGTAGAAATGTCACCTGAAAAGGATTGCTTTTCAAATGCCCTCATATTCGAAATATGACGAGAAATAGCTAAAGTGTGCAGTCCCATGTACCCATTTCTGCGTGCAGTACTTGTGCTTTTCAGAAAGATTGGGTAAATTTCTCATCATTTTGATGATTCCAAAACCTCACAGTATACACCAATTCTTATGTAGACATGATCAACCTTTCCCAATTGCTTTGAGACAATTTCTTTCACAATGTAATCACATGACCAGAACTCAACTTTATCTAAAGGATAAAAATATTATTGAAGGTACTATTTTACTGTTGCAATGCAGGTTGAAAAATCGACCCAAAATGTAATGAGAAGCAGGATTACATGCATGGGTAACAGTGGTGCTGAGTTCCTATGAAATTATTCTTGTAGTTGTGATTACATGTGCCAGTACATGCTACATCATTTTTTTTCTACATCATCTCTCCAAAACTGCCTTGATATATCAGTCACGTCTTTTCCCTCTGAAGTTCTCCAGCATTTCATTTCCATGATATATGCTCTTTTCAATGATGATGAATGAAGTCATCAAAATGAAGGCTTAGATATAATTAGGTCGAGTGAAACTCTGCAAATGCATATTGAAAACTATAATTAGCCATTTCAGGATGAGGAGTTCATGTAATTCATTTTTGTTATGTCACCAGAAGTGTAAAGCATCAGTAAGAATACTGCAATATTTTCACTTTTAAATTATGCAATTTTGTATTTATGTTTGTTGTTTTTCTTTTTACTTTTGTCATATTTTGATATTCTCATAGTACTATGTATACATTAAACATGTGAATACACAGACTTGTTTATATAGAAAAGACGCAATGAAATATTTTTGCAACTATCAAGTGAAATACGGTAAGATTTCACATCCATAGCAACACCATTACTTTTTCACACTGACACAATACTCCAAAATATCTCAATGGGTATTTTTGTCTTGTTCTTTTCTCTTTCCTTTATGCACTTCATCACCTCATTCATTGATTTGTCTATCAGGAGTGGTTATTGCTCGTTCACTCCAACACTCCAGGCAGTGATGGGGAGGGGCTTCTAGTTCTGCGTATTTAGTTGACTCTCCACACAACGGATATAGCATTGCATTTAATTGCTTAACAACCAATGCCGTATGGTCATCTCTGCCTCTTTGTCTGTGTCGCTTCTCTCTTTCTCTTACTCTTTATCTATCGTTCTCCATTGGTCTTCCTTCCATTGACCATCTTCTCACTCTCTTTCTCTATCTTGTCTGTCTTTCACACTTTCATTTCCTGTTCATTCTCCTGTGTCTCTCTATATCTCACTCTCTTCTCTTTCTCTCTTTCTTTGTCTTCCCTCCCTCATCTCTCACTTTTTTCCTTTCTTAATCTTGGTCCTGTTTTTCTGTCTCTCTATCAATTTTCATGTCAGCTCATCACTCTATTTCTCATCCTTTTTCTACTGGGTCCACATCCATAATTTTACTCCCTATGTATTTTTCTTCCCCATCTTTTTCTTTTCCTCTCTCTCTTTCTCTGTACCTTATTTTATATGTATTGCTTGCCTGAATCACATTATGTTTGATAATGAAAGTAATAATAATAATAATAATAATAATAATAATAATAATAATAATAATAATAATAATAGTAATAATAATAATAATAATGATAATGATAATGATAATATTAATAATGATAATAATGATAATGATGATAATGATGATGATGATAATGATAATAATGATAATGATAATGATGATAATAATAATAATAATAATAATAATGGTAATGATAATAATAATGATAATAATGATAAATGATAGTAATAATAATGATAATGATAATAATAATAATGATAATGATAATAAAAAATGATAATAATAATGACATGTATTGTTTACCCAGGGAAGTCTCATCAGTATTATATACTGTTCTCCCAGATCAGGGTCCTGCAATCATATTATTACTGGCTTTAGCCGAGCGACCGTGATAAGGCACTCAATTATTCAAGCAATTTCTTCCTACCAGGTACCCATTTACTTCACCTGGGTAGAGTGTGGCAAATCCTTATTCCATGCTTCTGATCATCTCTCTCCCCTCATATTTCAGTATTTGTATTGCTTTTTTCCATTATATGCCTCTAATGTCATGTTGTATCAACTGCCCAATGCATACTTATTTAGACTTTCCTTTTTTTAATGTAATGAGAGAAGTGTAATTATTCATCATTTTTCATTCTTCATCTTCGTATGTAGTTATATCTCTCCTTCATTGTGTGATATATTCATTTTATCGCTGTCCTTACAATTGTCTCTCTCTCTCTCTTTCTCTCTCTCTGCTTTTCCACTTCTTACACCCAACCAGCATGGCATTGTTCAATGAGTGCCGCATCACATGTAAATCCAGCGCCGACCACAATTAACTCAGTTAGCAGCATAAGCTCACAAGTGCACACATGCTTGTAACGCTAGCAGCAACGGCGGCATCATCAACTCACTCTCCTCTCGGAGACCGTCCATAGCTCGCTGCCTCTCTCGTACCATTAAAAGAATTATTAACCTCCCGTGCTTTTATTTAATGACTGCCTACGAATATACCAACCTTGCAATGGAGAAAATATCGTGAAGGCAACCAATCTCTTGGAAGAGAAGCTCTGCACGTTGCGGCAGTGTGGCAATTTAGATCATGGATGAAACTGTATGGCTGGTATTGACAGGCTTAATGGCTCATTGTTTTATGCATGTGGATCGTGACAGTACGTGATGTAAGTTGATTAGTTATAAATTTTGATAGCTGTGTAAGTACAGGTAGATGATGTACATGTTGGACGAGTGAATAACTAGATTGTGTGTAAACTCTATAGTCTTGTACCTGTTGTTATGAATATGTCATGAGATAAATGGGTGAAAATCCTCTCTTATCATTAAGGTCTTTTAGGTAAAATTTGTATTGCAATTATTCTATTTTTTATGGTTAGGAAGTTATAACACCAGAAAAATTCTGTCCAATTCGTAACTGCCAGAATATCACTTTTTTACAAAATGATATAAAGTAGTGTTCCTTCAATGTATTCTCTGGTTGAAATGTGCATAAATGTATTTCAGACATACTGAACGTTTTCATCTTGAACTCACTAGAGTAAAACACGGGAATGAATAGTGAGAACAAAACAAAACAACATAAACATGAACTAAATGAGGAACAAAGCTAAATCTATTTCAGAATGTTTGAAATAACCATGGATCCACTCTACAGGTTGTAAAGAGAAATTTGCTTGCTTTGATTTAGATCTTATAAATTTGATGTGTATTTATTAGTTAATCTGTTGAGAGCCAGAGGGGTAGTAACTGCAAGCATTTTCTTGGAGTTAATGCCTTTTCACCTCTGAGCAGACAAAATAAAGGTGCAAAATATTATATATTTATTTATTCAAACATGTTTATACAGGATGACAAGATCAGTTGTAGGACTGTTTTACATCTTGGTCCTGGTATTAAAAAACATACATATCAACAAATGTTAGAAGTGATAAAAGTTGCATTCATTCATACAATAATAATAATAACAAACAAGAGGAATCAAAGGGAATACAAAAGTATGATAAATATTATGAGTAAAAACTTAATTAAAATACACATTCATTTTAAAGATGACAAAGATATATAACCATGATTAAAAACCTACATTTTGGTATATTGATATCAATATGATATAAGTGAAATTTATATATATATTTATGTAGAATATTTAACCTGTCGCAAAATGATTTCACTCAGTTTTGTTTTGGTTTTCTGTGGTTGTCTTGCTGTCATTCATAGTAACCATAAGTGGTGTTATTCTGTGTGTGTTGGGGGGGGGGGCGCATTAGACACACATATCGTCAGTGACATCCTCAAGATTTATATTATTCTATTTGGAATCCTATTAAATTCAACTCAAATTATTAAGGACACATATTTTTTTTTTATTCATGCATTCCTTCAAACCTTTATTAATTTAAAATGGTTTATTCATTAAAAAAGATATCTTATAATGAGATCTGTGGAAAGTTCATGTTATACCAAAATTTAATCTGATTCAACATTTGAATAATTTTTGGATATAATAAAGGTGTTATCATATCAGGGAACTTTATGGTCATCACGACGCTGTAATTTTGCAGCATTGCACAGACCTGAGTGCGTACAGCTGAATTTCAGTTTGGACCGTTCACATCTGTATACTACATAACATGTGTACAGACTTTCCTGTAACTTTGCCAGATGTGAACAGCTTGTGAGCAGCTTTGTGTTGTTTTTTGCCATCACTTTGAATGTGTACCTTTTGATCTGTAAGCTGAAGAACTTTCATAGATTTCCATGAGAAGTAGCAACTTTTGTTGAGAATTTGTATTCACTCTATTCAGGTAATATTTAAAGAATGAAATAAGAATAAGTTTTGCATGCAGTATCAATAGCAAAGCCAAACACACCTCTGGCAATAAGACCCATCAAAAAAGCAACTGGTGTTTATGCTCAGAAAAAGTGCATCAATTTTTAAGTCCATATGTGAAGTGAGCCATTGTCTCTGATCTTTTTGGTTCAAAGCATCTCCCACATATTAGAATCCATAAAGTAGATTAATAATTAACCACTCACGCAATGTTTGCTATTCAGAAGCTATTCAGTGATGAATAATAGTCCATTGATCATTTATTCCTAGAAATGACTTGCTTTCATAATTCGTCAGAATTGAAGGAAAAGTGTTGCATATTTCACCAGGGTCGCATGTGCATACAGACTGAAAAATGATTTTCACACTTATCAAAAACAATGTATCCATACAATCCCATATCAAATCATGTGTGATAGACTGCTAATAAATAATCAAAATATTTCACAAAATCATGGTAAAATATAATTGCCTCAAATTTTTTTTTTTGTTATTCCTTTACTGACATTCATACTTGAGCCATCCATATGAAAGAAAAGATCTTTCTTTAATTTTTCATAACATAGCAAGTGTATTACTTGATCCTATAATTGTTACATCAATCAGTGAGACATAACACTAATCCATTTTGTGTAAAAGTATAGTCAAGGATTGTAATTCCGAACGGATTGTATTACCGAACGTGTACAGTTAAGCGCCTAAAATGGGTTTTCATACGCGTGGGATTACGCGTATGAAAACCACACTATTGAAACAAAGGTTGTGTCTTTTTCCCATAGGTTTCACACGTTCGGAAATACAGTACCTTTTTCAAGGGACCAAAACGCCGCGTCGTTGGGAAGGGGTTCACTCAGAAGGGAATATCGTATTAAATCTACGTTGTCTTTTTAAAATTCCATCAACTTTTTTTTCTGTAGGACTTTGAGCATTCATTATGTAAGTTTGACAGATATTCGTTTGATATTTTATTTGCTATCGTTGATTTTCTGAAAAGTGTTCGGACACTGGATCCACCACCATACAGCTAAAAATCCTTGTATCACAATTAACACCATGTAAAATTGACCAATCAGTTAAGAAAAAACAAACATATACAGATAAACAAACTCATTTGATGTTGCAAATGACTGTTTACTCCAA
>CM046840.1:35111224-35116224 GCA_025618425.1 Heliocidaris tuberculata
AAATGTAAAGAGTATAGAGGGAATTGGATGGGCTACAAAAAAAGAGATGATTCTATTATTTACTCTTTTAATATTATTTTTAACCCAGTCACGGTCACATTTGGTATACATTTGGGGAAAACATTACCGATTTGAGTGTATAATAAGCCACTTCGTAATTACAATTTGCGCATGTGCAGATAAAGGTCATTTTTACCGAGTACAATTGACCTTTATGGCGTGCTCATCATGATGAGCTCTCCAGTATGATTTTATTATGTTAAAAACAGTAGCGCGTACACCAAATTGGGGCCATTTCAGGGTCGTTTGTACCATTACTAATTACGAGCTGGGTAAAATACAACAAAAAATTGGAGAGTGAATTAATAGTAATGTACATATTTGAATGGTGATGTTATTATTCCATTGATTCAAGATTTAAAGCTTTGCATAGTTTTTTAAACTTATAAAGGGATGTACACGGCTCAACATTACCAGGGAGTGCATTAAACAAACTGGCTCCAACATATGCAAAATAATTTTCTTTTATATTCTGTCCTTGGGCGGAGTAGTTGGAGGGGCATTTTAAAGAATAATCGTTTGCATATTAATAATTCTAGATAAGTCGGTATTAGATTATTTGGATTTAAAAAACAAGAACACAGTATTAATATTTTATGCGCTGCTCTACTGATAAGAAATTTCAGCGTTGGTAAAAAGGAACGCTGAGATGTAAAATAATCCTTATTCAAAATCATTCTAGCATATTTATTCTGGAGTTTTTGTTTTTTATCCCTGTAGATTTTTGTACAGCTTCCCCCAAGATGTATTACATTAATCAATATAAAGTAAAATCACAGTAAAATACAGATTCTTCAATATTTCGAATGAAAGCAATTGTTTCATCCTCCGTATACAACCTATAGCCCGAGAATATTAGAAACATGTTCACCCCAAGTCATACCAGAGTCAAGCATAACACCTAAACTTTCTGAATTTTATTTTAAAAACATGATTTCCCTCTTTTTTCTTATGAAATAATACTTTATATATTCTTTCCCTTTATTACCATATTACATAAGCTTTCCAAGAATAAAATTGTGTGGAATAACATCAAGAGCTTTACGTAGATCTAAGAAAATACCCCCAATAATATGTTTTGGGTCCGTTTTATCACACTCTGCATGTAATTTCAGTTAAACATGTAGAGGTAGAATAAGATGATCTAAACCCTGATTGACAATTTGCAAAGAGTTTTGTGTTTGTTTTAATTACCCTCTTGTTGGGCATTTTTACTCAACATTTTATACCGTGTAATATGATGTAGTCATCGATTCTGCCTGCTAGGGTTTCTATAAAAGTCGGATGACTATTATTCCTTATGGGGAAAAAGAATAACAAGTGCTAGGAGTAGAGAAAAATGTAACCGTGTTACTTTATCATTTTATTATTCTTCTTTGTTTTTTATTGCTTTCCACTTCCTCTTTCTCGACCTCGTCGTATTTTTCCTCAAGTTTTTTTCTCCTTGATCTGAATCGTGGCTATACTGTTTCATGCCAATGGCACATCAAGGTGAAACATTTTGTTTACAAAAAGTACACAACGCGTGAGGCAAATTTAAAATTCGATTCTTGAAGGAAAAATGAAAGGACAAAGGGCACGGCACGTCCACGTTAGATAAAAAAAAACATGAAAGGAGGACAAATCTGGGTTCGGGGGGGGGGGGAGGATGTCTTCAAAAATGGGGGCATTGTTGCATCGATGCGTATGAATGTGGGGGTAAAATAGCATAAAAGGCATGAAATGAAGCATGTTCAATTCACATCACTTCTCTCATAAACATAAATCCTCTTCACCATCTTCACGGCCAAGCTGAAGGAGCACGTGCTTAGACTTCCACCCATTACTCTCGTTCTGATTTTAACCGACAAACGAGGCCAATGGGTGCACATCGTCCCTTTTTTTTTTTCTCGCAAAAAAAAGTACGTTCGATTTCGTCGATTTGAAGAAATCTAGGTAACCCCTAGGTGTGTTTTTTTATTCCTCTCGTCTTTTGTTTTTGTGGTAATGAACACTCCAATGCTTTTAAGTCTCTCTTCGAGAAGTGCATTAGGTATTGAGAGAGTCTAGAATAATGTCGCGAATTTTGAGGAAGGAAAAAAAAAACACGGAAGCAACGAAGATTGCAGTAAGAATATAGACGTTCGAAAAGTAAAAGAGACATAAAATTTACTCTTATGAAGGGGAATCAAATATGAAAATAAATTATACAGATCTCCTGTAATATTTCTATGTAATACATTAGCAGTGTCGGTTCACGAATTATTTGACCATGGGCGAGGGGGGAATGTTACCTGCCTTCCATTGGATCCACCATTAGAGATTTTAATGTTTCTCCCCCAATTATAATCCAACAGAATATTAATTGAAAATTGTTTCAACACCTTCGTCATGTTCGTCATTCAAATTATACAAATGAAAACATGCACGGGCACGTATGCCAAAATACATGTATGACCAAAGGGCTTGTTTAGAGCCTGTCCAAAAAATAAGCTTCTTCTTGCTAAAATTTAAATACATAAGGTCACGATCCTATGATCTCCTGGAGCGTTAAATTCTATACCAAACAAAATTCATGAGATAGCCTTACATATTTTGTTTTTACTTTTTTTTTGTATTACTAATTGTCAACACTCCTTGTCAGATTCATCACCCGATTGCTAATCACTTTAATGCTACAGTCGTAAGTCGACAGTTCATCTTTAAAAAGACCCTTACAACACGGAAATCCGCCTTTATGATAAGCTATTAAAATCAGGGTTGAGAAATGACAACTTCCCTTTATCGAGGATAAGGAAAAACAAGTCCTCACATTTTGAGGGTGCTTTTTCACTCCTGATTTCGCCGACAGCACCCCAGCACCCCAAAAACTGCTGACAAGAAAATAAAAGGCTGATAGCACGCACCCCAGCATCCCCATAACTAACACTCTTTCAAAATTTCTCGCAAAGTTATCTCGGAGTTGAGAATCGGACTTTTCCTCTGACACAGTGCGTACTATATATTTTCCGCGACAATCATTAAAACTGAATATATTTTGGCACCCCTGTATATTACTGCTTTAGATGCATGAGCTTCGTTTATCCATGTGTCCTGTGTATCTATCATAAAGAGATCTCGCTTAAATTCAAAATTATAGCTGTTGACGTCGTTAATCTGTTACATCGCTTCATCTTCCTTATATTTGATTATGCTCTCTCTCTCTCTCTCTCTCTCTCTCTCTCTCCCTCTCTCTCTCTCTCTCTCTCTCTCTCTCTGTCTTGTAGGTAAGTTAATATATCTGAAGTAGGGAGTGCTGGTGCGAGTTGGGAAGAGCAATTTGATAGGACGCTGGAAACAGAAAGCTCGTTGCTACAGGTTACCTGTCTGTGTGTTGGTGTCAGACGACACATTTGGGTGTCAAATTCGCCACATTCTCGACATCGATTTTAATGATTGGCGCGCAGTTCTCGCTTCGCTCAATTTTCTTTCTTGTTCCCCCACTCTCTTCTCCCTTTGAATTTCGTCTGACAATGTCATGTCTACATCTTTATTGAAAATGTGGCCCTCTTTTTCTTTTTGTCATTGTTTTATCGATGTTCTGCCTTTTTGAAACGATATTAGAAAATCGCTCGAAGTCTATATGGGCTACCCGATATGTCTGCGTACTTTTCCAAAATTTGTCATTGATATTACGTCTGATTTAAGTTTTAAAGTCTTCAAAATTGATAACTGTACTTGTTTTCCTTATACGCCCTCAATATCTCTATAGAAAAGTGAAAAATGGAAGTTCGTGTATATTCCTATGAAACGACTTTTTAAGAAAAGATGTTATTCATCACTTAAAAAGCTTTCAATTCCTTTTTTCTCAAAAACGAACGATTTTTTTTTAAAACGTTCGAATGACACGTGCAGGTGCATGAGACTGGGTTTAGTCGTGGTTAACACAGAAGTGTTGCCTTGAATAAAATAAGGGCTCCTACACTCTAAGCATTATATCTAAGACCCGTTCACACATTCATGACACGATTAAATGCTTGAAGCGATAGAAACGGTACATCTTTATGTGTTAATGAATGACAGGCTACAGTTTCAGAAGTAAAACGAGACCGACAGCCCAAGTGTCGGTCTCTTGGGCTGTTAGTCTTTTTGGAAATCTTCGAATGGGCTATGGCAATATTTAATGGGTAAAGATATTATAGCTGCACACAACAAAAATATGCGTGTGTTGAAAGGTGCAGAAATGTGAAGTCCGTTATGCTTATCTCATTTAGTTTCACAGAGGCCGGTTGTTGTTGTTTTTTTTCTCTCTCTTTCTCTCTTTCTCTCTTTCTTTTTTTCTCTTCTTCTCCTTCTTCTTCTTCTTCTTCTTCTTCTTCTTCTACTTCTACTTCTTCTTCCTCCTCTTCCTATTTCATTTTAGTGGTTTATCACCTCACGTCTAAGTGAGCCTTTAGATTGCAAACATTGGTTTGTAAATCACTGCTATCCAATGTTGAACGTGATGTGAATGTATTTATTAAACCCCTACCACATACGACTTGCCACCAATCAATAGACTACCCAATTAAAATCAAATGATTTCAGTCAATCTATTCGGGGGCGACCATCACTTGGTCGGGGTAGGACCAACTTTCCCGAAAAGATTGCCACTTTTTCCCCATAGAAACAATTTTTAAAAATGTCGTATTTATAAATAAGTCAGATTGTCAAATTTGCTGATAGTATAATGGAAAATTTCCAATGAAACAAGAAAAATGGTCTTCCACTTTTGATTTCAATTCGCCGACAGAGGCTAAAGATTTGTAATCTTCCTTGGAAGGATTTGGAATAAGGATTTCATTTCCTCTGCACCCCTGTTTCTGACTGTAATACCTTAACATGTAATAAAGTAGATACTATCTACCTTAGATGTGAACCTGCTGCTATGATGTTTGAACTCGTTAGAATTAAAAAAAAATACACTTTTCCTTCTGAATAAA